>CAKNXH010000059.1:90933-101616 GCA_932178445.1 Andricus quercusramuli | reverse complement strand
ATATTCTGTGGTTATTTGGCTATCTTACTATATATTGTTTATAAGACTGAAAATGAATAATCGCTCGCCGCACGAGAAAATGTCAGTGCCCAAAGGAATATATTTTAGTTTTTAAGCTTTTCGCTCTCTAAATCAAAATTGGTAAAATTCAACTAGTTAGTATACTAATTAGTTACTAAAGTGAAATTTATCAGATATCATTAGCGATAAGTAAGCTACTAACGATTAGTAGAAAATTACGAATTCGAGTACTCAATATATTTCCTAATTTAATAGCGGAAAACGAATTCTTGTTGCTCAAAGTTGAGAAAAATAAGAATTTTTCACAATCTTAAAAATTATAATAGATCAACGGTCTATACATTAATTATTCATATTTAGGTTTCTGATGCGCCACCGTTAAACAGAGTTCTATTTTAGCTTTTCAATTTGCCTTGAGTAAGGATGAACTGGGGTAACTGAAGAAGTTTAATTTTATTTCATAGCTTTTCTCAAAAGTTACAGATTTTATTAACGAAAAGTGGGTCACTGAAGACTAGTAAAACATTACTAATTCGATTAGTCAAGATATTTTATAAATTAATAATGTAGAACGAATTTCTTGGTGACAAAATTATTTAGAACCATACATGATAATTCAAAAAAGTTATAGATACCGAAAACGTGAGAAATAGAAAAGAATCATAGAAGAAAGTGATAGTCTAACACTTTCAACTTTTTTAAAAGGATGAGAAGTACATATTGAGAAATTCTTAAAGTTACCTAGTCTGTCTCCATTTTGAAAATATTGCCTTCTGGTTGTCTGAACAAAGTTCAGGAAAATAAGAAGTTTTTTACTTATTTTTATTCTATAGCTTCTTTCAAAAGATACTTTATTGACTCTGTGGAATTGCTAGTGAACTTTTACATATTTGATGAGTGCAAATTGGACGAATAAGTATAAATAAAACATGACTAATGCGATTAGTCAGAATATTTTTTAATACAATAGCCCAAAAATAATTGATTGGTAAACAAAATTTATTTAGGACCTATATAATAATTTACGAAATTTGTAAACATGGAAAACTTGAAGAATAGACCATGGTTACTTCCTACTACTGGGTTGTAAGTTGAACTACTTTGCTGAAAATTATTATTATCATTTTTTGTTGTCGAAGGTTCATCCATTATAGTTGAATATTCATCTCTTGGGGTAAAAATTCCACTATTTTTTGGGGAATTCTTTTTTTTTGCTTCCACATAGAGGAAGCTTTGTAATAGTAATATTTTCAAAGAAATTTCAATTCATTCAATCAAACCTTCCTTAGTTCAAAAATGTCTAATATAATGTTTTAAGCAATTGCCCGGATATGCGTGCGTGTGTTCGTGCGTTTTTCACACTTTTTTTGTGAATACAATAACTTGAAAACGGTTGCAGATAAATTAATGATATTTGGAGGGCTTATTCCTACCTCTAATATCTTGAAACTGATTGAAGGATTTTTGATAATATTCATTGCATTTTTTTGAGCACTCAATAATACTTTGAAGCCCGTTTTTTATAGAAAAACTTTTTTCATTATCAGAATTCAAAGTTGACACAAGGATATAAAAGATTCCTTCTTTTAAAACGAATTCATTGACCTATAATATCAACATATTTTATTGCAGAGTAGGGAAGTTATCGTCATTTATATTATATTTAAAATCGATTTTATAGTAAAAAAATTTCAATTCCCATCATTTAAATTTGATGTGAGAATAGAAAAGATCTGTTGATACGAGACGCATCGATTGACTTGTGATGTTGATACATTTTATTGAAGAGTTAGAAAGCTACGGTAATTCATAATGTTCCAAAATACGGTTTTTCGTACTGAAACTTTTTTCTTCAGCATACTTCAAAGTTGATGAAACGATAAGAAAACTCCTTGGTTCGAGACGAATCCATTTACCTATGAAATTAGTGCATTAGTACACAACAACTATTTTTATAGTGAACCTTTCCTCATTCTCATAATTTAAAGTTAATGTTAGAATAGAAAAGATGTGTTGATCCGAGACGAATAGATTGTCTCATAATATTGAAAGATATTATTGAACAGTAAGAAAGCTATGGTAATATCAAACTTCTTCGTTGAAAATAAGACATTTTAGGTTAAAAATTCAACTATTATGTTGGCGAATTTTTAATTATACTGAGGATTTCAAATTGAACATTAGTCATTTTCACAACTTGAAAGTGGACCATTTTCAAATTTAGAGAGATTGAAATTTCAAAATTTTAAATTTAATTTGCTGGTAAATTATACTAGATCAAAGTTATTTCGAAAAAGCATTTATGACTGAACTTTTTTTCAAGTAGCTTCCAAATTTATTGAACCTTTCTCCAAATTGACCTATAAAAAAAGGATTCGGCTTAAAAATAAAACCTTGAAAGACCTGGGAATCAAAAATTGAATACTATCCCTGTTTGTAGCATGTCAAAACTTGGATCTGCCTTTCTAAAATTTTTAACAGACCTAAAAGCTGTTCTTTGCATGGTGAGTTTATACTTCCATGTCCACCTGCAAACAGATATTAAATTCGAAAGACTCTGCATTAGCTCACCAACAAATAGAATATTTTATTTTTTTCTAAAACATGGAATTAACCTCTGTGGTCCGAGTTTTCGTTTCGTTGCTTTCCCTAGATCAGGAAGTATTCATAATGGAAATTTGTTGAATATTAAAAATTCTTGAGCAAATTTTTTCAACCTGGATTTTTCTAAATGAATTATTATTATTTTTATGTTATATTTATAATAAACGGATTTGTAGTATATATTTGTAGAAATATCTAGAATTTTTGTGTTATTTATTTAAATAATACGTTTGTTCCACAACAATGCTCCGAACCAGGCCGCTTATTAATTTCTCTAGCAATTACCCCAGGCGAAGAGTTTCCCTAAGTCGTCATGTAAAGATCTCCATACGAGCCTATTAGCATCCAAGGTTTTTCGTTTCAGGCGTCATTCATTCCACTGACAGTTTTCACCATGCACTTCCTATAAACTATTTGTCGCCACATTTTATATATATTTTATTATTTTATTTACATCTCATTAGCTTCCTTCACGTTCATGCATTTCATCACGCAACCTCTTGTGTTTTCATGGCTCCTTATATCGTATTGAATATGGGTCTCATTCACAAATTCTAATAATTCTTTCCTCGGTCTGCCTCTGGGTTTGCTGCCATTTACTTGACCTTCATATACTTGTTTCGTCAGTCGTTCATCTTGCATTCTCTCAACATTCCCAAACCATCTGAACGAATTTTTTTCTCATATGTCAACCAGTGTCTCCTCTACACCACATTCATCGAGTATTCTCTCATACTGACTTTGTCCATTAGCGTTTTACCGCACATATTGAATATCGTGCTAATCGCGTTAATTTTACTCTTATCCTTTTCTTGGTAGATCAAGGTCTCGCTATCGTACATCACAGTGGCTTTAAATATATATGTATCCTTCCGACATTAGTGAATAGACTATACCAAGGTATAAGTACTTATCAACTTGTTTTATTCTCTCATACCGACTTTGTCCACTAGCGTTTTACCGCGCATATTGAATTTCATGCTAATGACGTTAATTTTACTCTCATCCTTTTCTTGGTAGATCAAGGTCTCGCTATCGTACATCACAGTGGCTGTAAATATAGATGTATCCTCCCGACATTAGTGAATAGACTATACCAAGGTATTAGTACTTATCAACTTATTTTACTCTCTCATGGTTTAGGATAAGGTTGCATATTATTTTTTTACTCTTTCTTTCAAATACCATAATTTTTTTTTTATTTACGTTAATTTTGAGGTCCGTGTTCTTCATGCTTGTATTTAGTTTGCTCAACATTTTTCGCAAGTTTGTGATTGACTCTGCCAGAACAACCTTATCATCTGCGAACGCTAATGCACGTACACTTACTGTCCCGAGATCCACACCTTCTCCATCGAGAAGAACCATTAATAAACACTTTTCCATGAATATAATAAATAGCCATGAAGACATAAGGCATCTTTGCCCAACGCCTTGCATAATTTTGAGCGAGACACTCAGTTTCCTATTCACCCTTACACTCGCTTTGCGACCTTACAGCACCAAAAATCGAACGCGAAGATTACAGTGATGTCAATAAGCGAAAGCATGCCCGATCGAATAAGCTTATTCTCAAATCTGGGTGATCAAAAACGAACGAAATATAAGCCGTTTTATATCATATTCATTTAACATGAGGCAGGGGCCCGTGCCATGAAAACACGATTTTCTCGAAAATCTGAAAAGGTGCTGTAGGGTCGGTTTCTTCGTTCCGCGCCACATTTATAGTTATTCGGCGACATCATTTCTCTCTACCTCAAGAATAATATCTTGACAAAAAAGATTGCTGTTCAAAAACCATTGTAATTATTATAAACAATTTTTATAAATAACTTTATGTAATACGAGTGTGTTTTCCTCGCTTTCTTGGCGTGGTTTGGAGCAGCAAAGTAGGTCATTGTTGGTGTTGGGGTACTTTGCCATCCGCGAGAAATACAAATTGGGTCTGCGCGCATGCGCGTTCATTACTTCGACTCGCGCGCATTGTTTTGTAGGGTACTTGTCCTTTCTAAATAACTTCAAAGCTGAGACGTAATATCATGAGAAAACTTGGAAACCATACTCTTATTGCATAAAATATCGTGTGTACCAATGCAGCAAAGTCTTTTTACGGCCTTTGTGCATAATACAGTCCAAACTCCGAGCATTGCCGCCCCGAGCATTACCGCTTCCTCGATTTCTCCCTTGAGCGCTACCCCCACTTTACCGTCGGTCGCGACCGCTGCATTTCATAGTTAACGCTCCGAGGATTGCCGGGAACGAAACGGCTGAATCTGAAGGTTTTTTTTGAGTAAAATCTTGAAGTTTTTCAGTCAATCAAATTGTACATTTTATTATACACATAAGCAATTAAATATGAGGAAAACTGTTCGTTATTCAAAATTATTTTTAATCCACTTCAAAACAATTTTCTATGATATAAAATCAAATGCATGTACTATAAGGTATCAACGTCTCTTGCACAAATATTTTTGAATATATTACAATATCAAAGATAGCTAACTAATCAATTTTTATTTTACGATCCGTCAAATATTTAAAGGCTTTGCATAGAGATGTTCTGAATGAATGTTCAACATAAGATGTGAATGTTAAACATAAAATGTGAATGTTAAAACCTGAAGAAAAACCATGAAAAATTACAAAATCGCGTTCAAAAGATATTAGATGTCTGATTTCAGCTCCTTTTATATGCATTTCTATGAGAAAACTGCTCGTAGTATTATTGCCCAGTACAAAAGGTGGGAAAGAGTGAAAGAATTTTGTCTTTAGCATATTTTAGCTGTATCGGTTTTTGAATTTCCATTTTTCAAAGAAACTAATATCTATTCTCACTACTGTAAAATGAAGCTTTTCAATTTTTGTTTTGTTTATGTTTTTCATGTATTTTATAATTAATAAGATTGCATGAGTGACATCAAATTCAGGTTATAATTGACAATTCGATATTTGAGTTTCTCGTTGTTTAACAAAAAACAAGCAATACGACACAGTAATTATTAAAGTACTGCACGAGAATGCATAGGTTACGTTGAAAGTGATGTGAAATATTTGTGACTTTGACGCTTTGTTTACATTTATTCTAAGAATCGAGCATACCATAGCTAATGTTGGATTTTTATGTTTTACATACCTTTAAACTCGGGTTTATAACGAAATAATACAATTTGAATCACTTTTTCACACATGTATGTACACCAGGTACATAAAACGATTTTCGAGATAGATTTTTAAACTAACCGACGCGCGGCAATGCTCGGAGTTTGTCAGCTGCATTCTTCTCTTCCACGCATTAGGGCCTACAGCCCCGAAAACGGCAATGCTCAGAGTTTGGACTGTAATTCCTCATTCTTGTGAAGTCATTTCATTCGATCTTAAGAATAATAATCTGCCACAGGATTGCCAGTCAATGACACGATCATCATTGTGTTTGGGCATTCTTATAAATGAGTGCACTATTTTGGCCTTTCAGTACTCATAAAGTTGTTCCACTCGCTAAAATAATTCATTCTTATCTTACGAATCATATTTCACTGAAAAAAAAATTGTATTTACATAATATGCATATGCATGCAAATAGTTTAATCAAATATTTTAACACAGGGATTCGATTAAAGTATTTTTTACAATTACCCATTACAATTACGCCATACCGCGCTGAAAAAACCAGTTCGCGTTAGATCACTGAAGTTAAGCAGTGTTGGGCGTGCTTAGTACTTTCTAATAGAGGAAGCGTTAGTTTTTTTTCATAATAGACAAACCAATGTCTTCATTTTGCTCAATTTGAGAAAAGAAATTTACAAAAAATTCAAAATTGCAAAATAATACAAAACAATGTTAAAATACAAAGACAAATCAGACAACTCAAATCTTGTATTCGAAATGATAATTTTCCGAGCTGGGAAAGGAAAGGGAAAAGTTTTGTCACACCCTATCCCTTTCCCAGCTTTATGATTTCTTTCCAAAAACTGTCAGAATTACAAAAATTGTCAGAATTGTTGAATTATGCTAATGAAAAAAGTTTCACTATGAAAAACCGTATCTCCGAATATTATGCATTACCATAGCTCCCTTACTCCACAATAAAATTAATAATTATTGTAGGTCAATCGATTCGACTCAAACCAAGGAATCTTTAATATTCTTGCATAAACTCTGAATTATGCTAATGAAATCAGTTTTACTATAAAAAATCAATTTTTAAAATATTATTGAGTGCTAAAAAAATGCAATGAATATCTCTAGAAATCCTTCAGTCAGTTTCAAGATATTATTGAGGAAAATAGGCTTTCCAAATTTTATAAATGTATCTGCAACCGTTTTCTAGTAATCGTGTTCACAAAATTGTGTGACATCCACACACCCACACAAATCCACACACACACACAAATCCACACACACACACACACATCCGGACGATTGCTTGGAACATTGTATTAGACATTTTCAAATTGGGGAGGGTTTAATTAAATGAATTTGAAAGTTTTGGAAAACGTTACCATTACAAAGCTTCCTCTATGAGGCAGCAAAAACATGAAACTATTTTGTAACCGTGTTGGTCAGGCCCTGATAAAAAACAATGACGATTATTATTGTATATTCGACAATTTTGCTTAACGAATAACAATTCTTTTTCTGATAATATTATTCTTAAGTTGAGATAAAAGAAATCATTCCGCAAGAAAAACAAGAAATATTCTATTTCCAAACATAAAAAAGAAGAGAATCTGTTTTTAACAATAACAATTGTTTTCTTTTAGAGTTAAATCGTAATTACTTATTAATTACGCCAATTTTAATGACGGAATCAATATACATAATTTATTCGAATACTGAAAATGCAGTAGATGCCAATTTGGTCCACTAATATGTTTGTCATAATCAAATGAATGAAGGCTATCTTAATCTTTGATGAAAATTTCTATTCATCGAAAGTAAATTTACTAATCCTATGTATTTTCGAGAAAATATCAATTAGTGAAGTGAAGTAGGTAGCATAAAAATTAAAATTCATGATTTTTTGCATACTTAAACTTAAATTACAGATTAACGAACAAAACATTGGACCAAGATTTTATAGTTGTCCACTACTTAATACTTTTGTTAATGAAAAGTCGGCTCCAAACCAAATAAAAATATTTTACTGTACTGCAAATATCTTTGTGTTGTACGAAAAATAAAAAGCAAACAAAAATCAAAATTCTTTTTCCATGGAGAGCGGTACGTTAAAAAAACTAATGTTTCTTATGTGCTCCCAAATGGAAGTGAAGCTTGACGACTGCAAGTAATTTGAAAACGCGTCCAGACAGTTCCAGAGATGGTTTTCCCTTAATATCGTCCCTAACTATAACAGTAACCGTCTTGGCGTCTTTGGAAGCGTCTGGCCGGGTGGTCGCGGTATGACGGTCTTTACGAGTACACTTGAAATGAAACGATATTGTCCCAGTGATGCTTTTATTTACATCAGAAACGGTCCTATCCTAAGTCGGTGAAAAGGTTTGAAAA
Source organism: Andricus quercusramuli (assembly GCA_932178445.1). Lineage (NCBI taxonomy): Eukaryota > Metazoa > Arthropoda > Insecta > Hymenoptera > Cynipidae > Andricus > Andricus quercusramuli. The sequence continues at coordinate 93,486 of CAKNXH010000059.1, read as the reverse complement.
AATGATTTTTTTCTTTCATAGAGAAAAGTAATCATTTATGTTTTGCATTTAAACCAAATTTTAATCACTAACTAATAATAAGAATAACAATGAAAAACAAAGCAGCAAACTACAAGAGGTTTAGGCTCGTAAAAAAATACGGAATGCAAACTTAAAATTCCGTTTGGGATAATGACTCATTTTGTGAGGTTTTTGAAAACAAAAAATCCATTTTTTTCCATCATACGAAGTTTAGGGGTTCCGCCCACTTCCTCTATTTTGCAATTGAAAATACATGGGGAAACACCCATTTTATACGAATTCTAGACTGCAATTCATACATTTTAATAAAACGAGTGTACAATGCATGTACTTCTTAAAATCACTATCCAGAATTTAAATTATACATTATTTTTTACTATGGCCCACCTAACCCCTTCCAGCATGCCCCTGAAACCATCCTCTACACGAGGATCAAGTATATTACGGTATATTGATCGTGAATATTACTTTTGTGTACATTTTTGTCACAGATCATTTTTATCGGCCAAATCAAAATATTTAATGTGTTTTTTAATAATTATTTATCGTGTAAATAATTTGTATTCATTTAAAAAATTCTTTCATCATATTTTCTCACAAATTAGCAGAACTCTCACAACCAAATAAAATAATGAGGCAATATGAAAAATATAAACGGTCGATGAATTTTGTTGTTTATTGTTCAACCAACTCATTATGGTTTAAATGTTTCTGTTATATCTAATATTTTTACCACTAATTCATTCTTTCTTTCAACAATTCATATTAATTTGAACAATTTCGTTCAATAGAATATCACAAATTCACACGTCCTTCATTAGTCATATTTTTTTTAACAATTTATATTTTTTCAACAAAATTTTCCCATTGAAATATGCCAGATTTACATCATTGCTTAGTATAACTTAAACTATATAATTTAAATCGAAAATCGACACAAAAAATTTACTAATTACACTGAGAAAACATGCTGTTGAATCAAAAGTACGAACTTTCGCGCTCGGACAAAAGCAGATCTTATTGGTTCAGATGGATATACAAGTACTACTGAATTCATAGCATCACTTTTAGGCCGAAATAAATCATTATCGTTTCATTGAATATTTAAAGGGTAGTGGTCCAAAACGGAGTAAGAGACATTTTGTCAACTTTTCAGGAGAGCGAAAAAACATTCTGTAAAATCGAAATCACCTTTTAAAGACAAAACAAGAGTCAACTCCTGAGCTGAAGTATTACTGATTTGAGGCCAAAAAAGTTTGATCAGAAAAAGTTAGCCAGTTTAGAGGAAATAGATGTGGAAGTTCACATTCTGAAACTGAAACTAGCCTAAAATTGAAGCGGGCTCGGCTGCGGTTGAGATAAACAATTCCATGTTTAGTTTCTTAAAAAAATAAAAACATGCTCCTGAGATATTGAGTGTGTGAATATGGGTAAACAATGTTTTAACTAAACTAGCTGTGAATTCGATCTCGAGTGTTATTAGCAACAAATACTGGGATTATTCAATAAACAAATTACAAACTTACAAACTTTATTTGGACTTTATTTAAGAAGAAATATGAAGACATTTCCGGCGTATACGTGATTCTTAATTGAGCTAACATATTACGAACAACTTATTGTAATTAATCAAAAAATAACGTATTGTATATCAATCTTAGTCACGTCAGTAACAAGTGTTTCCACTTTGTTTGTATTTATAATTTATTATATGGTGCTCATTTCACGAGAACTATGCTTCCCGTTAGCAAATGTATTTGCTTCCTCATAGAGGAAGCATTAGTTATTTTTTTCAATAATAGACAAACGAAAGTCTTCATTTTGCTCAATTTAAAAATAGAAATTTACCAAAAATGAGAAATCACAAAATAACACAAAAAATGTTTGAAATACAAAGACAAATCAGACAAATCAAATCTTGCGTTCGAAATAATAAGTTTTTGAGCTGGAAAAGGGAAAGGAAAAGTTCCGTCGCACCCTATCCTTTTCCCAGCTTTATGATTTCTTCACAAAAATTGTCATAATATTACTCTATTTGAAAATTTATGATCAAAAATTCTTTTCTATTCATGCATCAACTTTAAATTATGTCGACGAAAAAAGTTGTTCTGTTTGAAACTGATGATTCAGATATTATGAATGAGCAGAACTTCCCTAATCTTCAATAAAGTGTATTATTATTATTATAGATCAATCGATTTGCCTCGAATCAAGAGATTTTTTCCGTACTTGCATCAATTTTGAATTATGTTACTGTAAAAAGTTTTTCACAGCACGTCTGCGGAAACTTCGATTTTCCGTGGCTCCGTAGACTCTGGAAAGTGGCCGATTTCTGAGCTTCTCACTTTATACCACTAGAGTTTGGAAAGTATGCTACTTTACACCTCTAGAGGTTGTAAAGTAGCCAAACTAACAATGTAATGAGATGTATAGAAAATACGACTTACATTGATCGTCGTTTTCTAACCTCACTCTGTTATTGTTATGTGGTGTGGTGTGGTGTGGTGTGGTGTGGTGTGGTGTGGTGTGGTG
>CAKNXH010000059.1:47253-90923 GCA_932178445.1 Andricus quercusramuli | reverse complement strand
TGACATGACATGACATGACATGACATGACATGACATGACATGACATGACATGACATGATATTAACTATATTCAGTATGAATAATTGTAACAACGATTAATATGATTAGTGGTGATCAAAATGAATAAATGAATAGATTCACTTATTTATTGAGAATCTTACTCCGAAAATCGAACTTTTTCCTTAGACTCGCTGTGAAAAGTATTGGACTTGACACGTGAGAAGCAGGCAATCCCCGATTCGTGTGATGTCATCACTCGCCTTCGGCTCGTGACGCCAACTTCACACTCATCGGGAATTGCCTACTTTCCACACTTGTCAAGTAAATAGCTATTACTATGAAAAACCGTGTTTTCAAATATTATGCAATTTCACAATTTCCATACTCTTCAATAAAATGTATTAATATTATAGGTCAATCGATTCGTCTCTGATCAACACATCTTTTCTGTTCTTGCATCAACTTTGAATTATGCTAGTGGAAATAAGCTCTCCAAATTTCACCAATTTATCTGCAACCGTTTTCTAGTTATCGTGTTCACAAAAAAGCGTGACATCCACACACACATCCGGACAATTGCTTAGAACATTGTATTAGACATTTTTAAATTAGGGAGGGTTTAATTGAATGCATTTAAAAATTTTGAAAAATGTTACCATTACAAAGCTTCCTCTATGAGGAAGCAAAAAGTTAACCAGTTTGGAGAAAATCGACCGAGAATGCTGACCCTAGAATTTCACAGGTTTGAAAATCGGTTTTCGGTAGCGATTTGAAGTATAATTTTTATTTTTTTTTACAAAAATAAAAATATGCTTTCGAGATATAGGAATTCTGAATGAAAATACAAAATGTTTGATCCAAAACAGTTATTCAGTTCACAGGAAATGAAATTTTTGTATGGCGGTGTCGCGGTGTAACAGATTGTTTTTCACTTTTTTCATCGTAAAAGTAATTAAATGTGATTATTTTATATTGAATTTGACCTTACTTGGAATAATTCTTGTTGGTAAATAAAAAACAAACTATTTAAATCACAAAAACTTCGTATTTTTTGAAAAAAATGATAATTCAAAAAGTTTTCAATTTTTAGGTTAGGATGGCACTGATATTTTAATTTAAAAAATTTAATTTTGTCATTTTATTTATTAAAAAACGTTTAAGAAGAGAAATATTATTTACAAAAGGTCAGAAAATTACTAAAATTAAAAAAATACAATATTTTGCCTGCAATCGTGTCATGCGCAGAATGTGCGTTCCCTCGTTTTGTCATGCCAACTTTTTATTGCTATACTAAAAAATGCGATTTCGAGCAAATCCTTTTAACAGGATGTTTATTTGATTTTTAAACCGCTACCCTTCATTTATTTGAATCAATAGTGTCTGCTTTTGACCGGACGCGAAAATGCGTACATTTAATTGAACAGCATTTTTTCTCAGTTTAGTTCATGTCATTCAGACAAAGTGAAAATTTCATCCGTTTTGGCAAAAAAAGCTTTTAAAAAAATTAAATGTGTTTTACCAAGTATAGGTAAGTAATAAAAAGTGTTAACATAACAGGAGCTAATGAAAATTGTTGAATGATTAAAAATAAAACTACATTTTCTTCCTCATTCCAGTCAAAATTTACAACTCAACAATGAAATATCATCTAAACAATTACAAATAAAGTCAACTGATCCTGTTGACTTTCTATTTGAACTACAGTGAACCCCTGAATTAGAGCCTTCATTTATTTATTTATTAACGTTTTTACTCTAGAAAAAAAATAACCCTTCGTAAGTTTTGGTATTTTATCAGGATAACCCGTGATTTTTTAAAAATTTTTTGATATCACATTTAGCTACAGCATAGAGGTTGAACGTCTTCAAATTTTTAAAAACAATTTTTTGTTTTCTACGTATTCAAACATTGCAGCAAAGTTTTTATACATAGAGTTCTGAATAAAGAGTATTAAGAATATAAAATCATATTTTAGACAAAAATTGTTTTTTATAAAGTCAGAATTTTCTGAAATATCAACTTACCTTCATTTTTAAATTAAAAATTTTTAATGTTAAATTATGCTAATTTTGCATGTTTTGACTATTCATAAATATTTTTAAAAAAATAGTTGTGTATTTCTTCCGTTCAAAACAAAAAACTTATTTTATAAAAAATACTTTGCAATTTTTGTAAGGATGTATCTCATTAACCAAATAACTTTGACACATACCCTGAAAAATGATTTTAAACAAAATTTTCACTTCTCCAACTCTCTTAAGCATTACTTCACTATTTTTAAAAATTATTACTTACAAAAAAATATTAAGCAACGTTTCTCGAACTTTTCTCCCTCCCCAATTGTAAAAGGACCATGGAAGGTTCTTTTAAACCTGCCCTTCCTCCTAAAAGCGTTACGTAATATTTGGACAATCCTTTACAAGGAATTGTTTCTAGAAATAATTTTTATAACAAAAAATGTTAGATAAACTGAGAATACTAAAAAATGTCTGGAAATCACTCTCAATACAGATACATAGAAGGATCATTCATTTTACAAGGAAAAAAATATATTTCTGTAAAATGTGAGCGCATTAGAGTATTTATATTTCTTTCATATTTTGATATTATATATTAAATATTTTGTAAAGTATTATATAAGAATCAAGAAGAGTTAAATATTTTTCTCCATATAATGCTTCAAACTGATCGACTTTCTAAGATCAATTTGGCACGTTTTGTTTTATATAACTATTACTGAAAATGTATTACAGTTTTTCACAATAATTATTATACAATTAGGCAGTTTTCCTCTGGGGGCAGGCGTGACTCGCTCGGCGAGGAAAGAAGCAATGTGAGGTAGGAGGTATAGATTTTTTAGATTGATTTAGAATTCGCGTGTTATTTATTTGAATAACACGTTCGTTCGGTAACACTGCTCCAACCAAGGTTGCTGATCAATCTCTCTAGCGATCACTTCAAGTGAAGAGCCTCACAAGGTCGTCATGTGAGGTTCCCTACTCCGGCCCATTAGTATCCAAGGCCTTGTTTTCGGCGTCATTCACTCTACTGACAGTCTTCTTATGAACTATTTGTCGCTAGACTTTTCTGTCCTGGCATACTTTTCTAGCTTCCTTCACGTCCATGCATTTTCTTATGCAAGCACTCGTGTTTCTATGACTTCTTACGTCCATTCTTTCCGCGGTCTAACTCTGGGAACACTGCCATTCACTTTACCTTCATACACTTGTTTCGCTTGCCTTTCCTCTTTCATTCTTCCAACATTTCCGAACCATCTTAACCGTTTTCTTTCCCATGTGCCAACTAGTGTCTCTTCTGCAAATCATTCTTCGAGGATTATTTCGTTCCTCACTTTTTCAATCAGTGATAATAATTTCCAATAATAAGAACTGTAATAATTTCCAATTACTGAACTTATTTTGCTTAATATTTGGCACACCTTATAGCATATTATTAACGAGAAATGTCAGAAAAGTAAAATAAAATAATTATTTTTCTTAAAAATATGTTAAACATTTTGCATTAAGGGGGTCTTTCCATTTGACCGGGCCAAAAAATCGATTTTTTTGTTTATGATTTTTTGATAGTATATTATGTGGAATTTTTACGCGGAGGGATTTGTTTGGTTCAGACTTCTTAATGAAGCTGCAGCAGGGTCAACTGCGCAGAGCGGCGAGTACTTAGCCGCACGCTGTGGAGGGCCGCCTCAGCTGTCAGACAGGCAGGTAATGAATGTGTATAATAGAGGAGAATATATTAAGCCGATGTTTGGCTATAGCCCAAACTAAAATAAATCAAAAATAATGATTTTTGAATTTTTAGCGAGTCAAAAGCTACCCCCAAAAAATTCAAAATTCGCAAACGAAATTTCAAATGGTCGCCATTTTTACAATTTTCAATATTTTTGATTTTTTTTAGTCCCGGCTATAGCTGTATTCGTACGTTTTAAGAATCTCTCCGATTTTTTTGCTTCAGCTGATCTGGAGCAACTGAATCATGTCAGCCAAGTGAGGGTGTCTTTCCAGGAACACTTTTCTTGACATGCTACAGCGCCCCCTATTATTTCTTTTTTTAATTGGTAACAATACATTTTTACCTTCTCATTCTAATGAGAAGGTATTAGTGTATAAATAAATTTTCCGGTGCCAAAGGTCAAGTAAACCAAATGAAAATTTTAGTTTGAAACCACACGTTTGGGACCACATAGTGACCGAATCGTAGCCATTTCAAACTAAAATTTTCATTTTGTTTACTTGAGCTTTGGCACCGGAAAATTTATTTTTACATGAAATAAGAGGTCAAAGCTGAAGAAGAATGATTTAAAACCTGAACGGCAATCCTTCACATCCGACTGGAGGTTTTTTCCAATGGATCAAATTCCACTTTGGAATTCAACTATTGGTACAACTACAAAAATTCTCTTGCTTATTATCAAGATTAGCTCTTCTACGTAATGAGTGAAATTTTCTAATTAGATGCAGAAGAAGTGGTCTTATTCCACCTCACTTGGAAAATTTCAATAATTTTGATAAACTTAGATTTTTTGATCCAATTAGCAAAAACCGAATTATTATTCATTTTTTATTTAAAGAAGGTATTTGTTATTGCTATTTTTTTAACTTTGACTTGCACTATTATGACTATTTTTTATACGAAGAATGTATTTATTTATTTCAATTTATTACTTATAATAAAATTTGTACTAAAGGCTTAAAAAGGGACCACATAGTGTCCGAAACGTAGCCATTTCAAACCAAAATTTTCATTTTGTTTACTTGACCTTTGGCAGCGGAAAATTTATTTATACACCAAATAAGAGGTCAAAACTGAAGAAGAAAGAAGGTATTCGTGTTATTTAAAATTTGAAATTGTCGGTTTTCGTGACAATAACTCGATCAGTGTATTTCGAAGCGCGAAGTGCGACGACCAAATCGCGCGCCGTAAGTGTGCTCAAACTTTTTTGTTTCTATCATACGGTGCACAGAACCGAGCGTGGAACGCAAGGTTCAAATGAATTTGAAATCAAATATCGAGCGCGAAGCGCATGTGTCTGGATGAGAATGTGTTCCTTGAGATCGATAGAACCTTGAGTAAATGAAGTTCCTTTTCAGTCTAAAATAAAAACAAATTTAACAATCACTTCATATGTAGAGGTTTTTATAATTTTATAATATTTGAAAATAAACTTATTACTTTTCTGCTCAAAAATATAAAAAAAACTTCGATTCCAAAATATTAACAATTGCATTTTTATGATTTTTTGAGAAACGCCTGAAAAAGCTCGGTCAAACAGAAATATAAAAGGGGTATAAAAGAGAAAAAATTTGTTGACTAAAAGGGTAAAAGTTATGCTACTGTTCGTGTGCAGTATCGAAAATCCCTTCTTCTTACTCACTCTGATGCACAGTTCAAAACATGTATGAAAAGATATCGCGTAAGTATTCAACATTTTAATATTTGTGAAACTCATTATTAAAACACGTATGTTAATCGATAGTCAATTTAGCATATTATTATTAATGTACTACAAGATTTATTAAAAAATGCAGATTGAATTAAGTTTTTGCATACCTTAAAAATAAAAAAGGCCGTGTGTAGGTTCACCGAAATTCGGCGATCGTAGGACAAATATTTTTGTAAAGTCCGGTGAAACTACAAATGGGGGCTGGTTTCACCGAAATGTAGTAAGCCTAGAACGAATAATTTAAATATTATATGAATAACTTCGAATAGATGGATAAGATAATTTTCAGAAAATTATTCCGCAATTTGGTATTAGTATTTATCTATTTTATCCAGCAAACTGTACAAAAACTGATTATCTTCTAGCAGAGAAGATTCTTAAGAAATATATAGGTATGTACATTGTACATTACACATATACGGAGTTGCAACAGAGAAGTTTCTAAGATTATTTAATAATTATTAATTATTATTAATCACTGATAATTATTTGGTTTGAATATTTGTAATATTTTCAAAAATGACAACTACACTTTTCTATCAGGTGCGCCAATAAGTTCTCGCTGTTTTTTTTTTTTTTTGATGAAAATGCAACGTTAGTGTGAAAAAATCGTTACAAAGAAATCACTCAAAGTATTGCCCAACGTTAGCTACAAATTTTTCCCATCTTTCTGGTGGAGTTTGGATACCGTTACGGTAAAAGTGTTTATCTTTTGAGGCTATCCACAAATTAAGCCATTTTTGGATGTCTTCATATGAGCGGAACGGATGATCAACCAGACCATGTGCCCTCGACCGGAACAAGTAATAATGGGACGGCGCAATATCTGGGGAATACAGCGGGTGGGAAAGAACTTCCGATTTTAGCGTTTTCAGGTAGGTTTGAATGGGTTGGGCAACGTGAGGCCGAGCGTTGTCAAGTTGTAGAATCACTTTTTTATGCCTCTGCTCATATTGTGGCCGATTTTCACGAAGTGCTTGGCTCAATTGCAACAATTGAAGTCGATACCTTTTCCTCGTGATGGTTTCGTTCGGCTTCAACAGCTCATAAAAAATAACATCGACCTGGTCACACCAAAAACACAGCATAACCTTTGCAGCGTGAATATTCGGCCGAGCAGACGACGTAGAAGCATGACCGGGCAGTCCCCATGACTTTCTTCTCTTTGGGTTGTTGAAACGAATCCATTTTTCATCACCTGTTATTAACCGAAAAACGACGATAAACGTCCCTTGTCTTCAAATCATAAGGGACCCCAGTATCTTGTTTTTGAGTCATTCCCAACGCATGCAATCGCTTGGAAATGGTTTGGCGGGTAACTCCTAATGCTGAAGCAAGCTCTTCTTGCGTTTGGCAGGAAGAAAAATCTTTTATAAAAATAAAATAAGGAAAATAATAAATAAATAAAATAACAAAAATAAACATATCATCAAACATCTTCTTTGTGTTGTTTCACTTAGGGCAGCATCTCCGTTAACTTTTGGTGCTCTTGATGCGCTTCAGCCACCGTTTTCTTCGAATGGAAGAAGAAAATCAAAACTTCCCGCAAATGACAATTATTTATTACAAAATCAGACATTTTCACACAACCAAAAGTATGACGCTAAAACAAAGGTCACTTATGTGTCACAACGGTTCGTTCACTATGTGCCTAAGCTTGGTCTATGGCGTTTTGGATGTGTCAAAATCGACCCACACTTACTACTGGAGCCATCTATTGACAAGCAGCGAGAACTTATTTGCGCACCTAATATAAATATCATATCCTTCAATATAAATAATATAAATGCGATTTAATTATGTGTCTGATCTTTATATTTTTGACTTTTGACAGCATAATTTGAACTTTATTATGAATATTGCAATAAAATATTTTTTCACATGTGAAAATTATTTTTGCAGAGCAATTAATTATTTCATTCATGTGATATTTTGTAAAATGTATTTACGGAACAATTACGAAGTGTCCACCTTCAATTTGATATTGATGAAACTGAAATATGTTGTGGTGTACAGCAACACCAAATCTTTTACAGAAACCAATTGTAAAAATGTCCTTATAATAAGAGATAAAAAATAATATTTCCTTAATTTGATCAGAATTAATTTCTGGAAGTAAACCATTACCGAAAATTTTTACAATCATACAAAAAATGGCTCAATAAATCTGAATTCAAGCCAAAAAAGTTGAAAGAAATATACATTATATGTCTACACGGATCACGCGAAAGTAAGTTTTAATGTTTTTAGATTTCTGGAGAAATAATATTTTAGGAGGTAACAACCCTTGAATGCATTAACTGCTATTTTCTGTAACGATAGGAAATTTGCGTGCCAAAAACCTATTATAGGGGGTATTTTGCAATAAGGAAAAAATAGACCTTTCCAAATCTGTTGATGACAAAAGATATATTTCATGCATCTGAACGAAAATATGTTCACATGTTTTGCAATTTTTGGAAAAATCGTATTCCATGGGGTAACTACCTTTAACGCATTCAGTGTTATTTGCTAAAATAATATGAAATTTTAAGGCCTAAAATCAATTTAAAAGGGAATAAGGGAACTATAAGGAAAAAAAAGCATTTTCTAAATCGGATGAAAAATTATTACAGGGGTGAACGCCCCCCCCCCAATTTAATTAAAATTATAGACAAAATGGTCAAATAAATCTCAAATCTTGAGATTCTTCATCACACTTTTGACGTAATGAGCAGAATTTACGAACAAAACTATTGAATTACATTTCGATTTGCAAGAATGTAACATACATAAACTATTTGGTTAAACCATTCAATTTTATGAGGGGTGAACAACGCTTAGCGATGTTTATTATATTTTCGTCGTAAGAATATTACCCTTTAAAGTAGGATTTTTTTCGAAAATCGCAAAACATTTAAACTTACTTTCGTGCAGATTTATAAAACATATATATTCTTTCAATTTTCAGCTCAAATCTACATTTATTCGACCATTTTATCTATAATTGTAATTATATTTCAGGGTTTCTAGCCACTTGTAAATTTTTTTAATAGATTCCCAAATTTCTATTGTCCTTTCCTCACTGTGAGAGATACTCATCAATTGGTTTTTCGAACAAACATTCGATATCATAAAAAATAATATTAAATGCCTTCAGAGGAAGTTATCCCCTGAAATATTAATTTTTTCGGAATCGCAAAATACTTAAACTTACTTTCGTGTAGATGTGTGAGATATATATTTTTTCAAATCTTTCAGCTTGAATTCAGATTTATTAGGACATTTTTTTAAGATTATAAACATGTTTGGGGCTGGTTTATCCCCATAATTTTTTTTATTAAACTAAGGAAATTAAATTTTTCATTTCATATTATAAGGAGATCCTTACAATTGGTTCCGTTAAAAAATATGGTGTTGTTGTACATAAAACAATCAAATCGATACATGACACCCTAATTTTTGCAGGGTGATTTCCACACCTAGAAGCGTTTTTCTGCACACAAAAGAATACATCTCTCTTAGTTTTTCATGCTCGATAACATAGGTATTTCAGTTTCCTCAAAATCGAAGGCAGACCCTTCTTAAGGGTTCCTTGTTTGAAGGTATAAGGCGTGGATCAATTTCCCAGAATTTATTTAGTTCTGTCGCCTAGCTGGATAACGGCGTCACATTGCGCAAGTTCATGTGCAAGGTGAATGTTTACACGGCCCTGACTGTTTACGTTCGGAGAGCCTCGATTTGAGCTCAAATCCGGGCTCAAATCCAAGTTTGACGCACTTTCAAGCAGGTTTATGTATTTATTCTATCATCCCGAGCAAAATATTTTGAATAAAGTTTAATCTACTGTGCATAAAAACGATGACAACAAAGCAATAAACTGATTACTCGTAAACAATTTCTTAAGGAAAAAGACTAATCTCTTAGATACACTTTTTAATCTCCTTGTATGAACAGGAAGCACATAAGATTAAAGTAAAATGTCAAATCATGTATGCAGCAGAATAAATATACTTCATGGCTCAATAAGATTAGCGGAAAGTCAACAAAAATATTGATGTTGCCAGTTTTTTGACTCATCCATTTTATAGAGAAGGATAGAAAATTATTTTACTTGAAAACCTAAATAATAAAAAAAAAATATGCGATAAACGTGTCTTTATACACTACTAAAAGCAAAGATAAAAGTGAAGATAAAAGCAGATTGAAAGCATCAGACATAAAAATGTTGACATTTAGAGCTCGGATACTTGAGAAAAGAGACGAATCTAGGTCAAACAAAAATATATAACAGAATATGATATTCTGACAACTACATGTAGTCAGAAAATGAAAGGCACGTTCTTCCTCCAATTAAATGACACCTCTAAAAAATTCTAAAAAATATTCAACTATTCAAATATTTGTCAAAATACGTCAACATATTTTGTCAAAACAAATTACGTTGTATATAAATGTGACGTTTCGCAAGAAAAGGACCTAATTTATAGATCACGGTTTCGGAGATATTCGCGTTTTTCTGAATCAAGATCAAGTGTGACGATGTTGGGGTTTTGTTGGGAAATCATACTTCATTCTATTTTATAATTCGTCATATTATACGTACGTCCCGGTTGAGACCGGGATCGGGTAAATTATAGCGCTTTAGATTAATTTCTTTCGAAAACTGGGTTTTCGAATTTTCCAACTTCAGAAGTATACTGGCAACTCTTTTCTAACCCAGATGGTTCATCTTGGGCCAAAATATCTGTAAAGTATTTAGCTATACCTCCATATGTAATTGTGTTCTGGTAAGATGAGCTCCTTTCTTGCGGAACGTCACAAATCTGACAATATTTAGACAAATAAAATCTTTCTGTGAAATTTTTGAACAGTTTGTTGAGATCAATTTGAATGACTGTGATTCCACATAATATTAATTTTAAGACTAAATTGAATAAAATGACCGAATAAAAATATAACATGAAATTAATTCAATAATTATAGTAATCAGAAATTATTAAAAGTTTCATTTGTTGCGCTAAAAATTGCATTTGTATATCAACAGGAGACACCTTGATATAGGCAACGGTTGTTGCAGCTGAGTAATATGAATGGTTATCTGATGTTGAGCCTGTCATTATATAGGAAAAAATGCTAAAATAATTAATATAATGAAAAATCTTCAGAAAGATGAACTAAAATTGTATTTATAGAAACGATCGTGCATACAAAACAAGAAAAAAAGTGAAAAAATTAATCATTGAATATAACTTTATTAATTGTAATAAAATATTAGAAGCTGTCTATTCGTTTTTCAGCGAATTTAAAAAGTCTATTTAGTTCATCATGTTGACAGAAAATTGAGAGTTATGATTTTAGTGTAGTATTTCCTCATATCTAAATTATAATATTTTCAGACATAATATTATTTTAAATGAAGTGTCTCGTCGTCCCGAAATTCGGGATGACTAGCTCGTTTTCAACATTTGGCTAGTCGTCCCGAAATTCGGGATGACTAGCCCATTTTCAACATTTGGCTAGTCGTCCCGAAAATTATGTATTCTTTTTTATTTCTCTCCTTTTGAGTAAGCCGAAGATTAACAAAACTGCTATTCATCCCTAATTGAAAATAAATGTTAAAAAACGGATAGAACTAAGAGTTAGGTTATATTTTATAAAGTGTAGTCTTTTAAGCTTTAACGTATCTAAATTATGTTATGTATTTGCACTGTGTCACCGCAGTCTCAAGGTCGTTCGAAACTTTCCCATGATTTCCGTGCTCTGATTGGACCTTCCTTTGATGTGATCTATATACTCTTGACTAGATACACCTGTTGCCTTTGTATTTAGAATCAATCATTCATTTGTAAAGAGTAAAATTCAATAATTATTCGCTCTAGCACTCTAAAACACTTTTTTGAGATCCAAAAATTAATTGAATTAATTCTACAATGATGATTTATCATAAAAAATTTATTTAAACATTTAATAATTCCCAAAAAGCAAGTTCTTTACTGCCAATGAGACTGCCGATGCGACGCATGCGCAGTACAGTTGGGGAGCCGAATTGAGAGCACTGCATCTTTATTCGGTTTTTCGTTCGATTTTGCGTGTTATTGCGCGTTGGTTAACGATCACGTGACATATAGATCAGCTGTTCTGTGTGCCAGCCTATACTGGCCGTAACACCCCTACCCCTTTTTCAACGCCTCGTGGGGGCGGAAAGGCACCCCTGTGACAGGTCACAAAAATAATGTAAGGTAACACACCTACCCCTTTTCCAACGCCTCGTTGGGGGCGGGAAGGCACCCCTGTGACAGGTCACAAAAATAATGTCAGGTAACACCACTACCCCTTTTACAACGCCTCGTGGGGGCGGGAAGGCACCCCTGTGACTAGTCACAGAAATAATGCGAGGTAACACCCCTACCCCTTTTCCAACGCCTTGTGGGGGCGGGAAGGAACCCCTGTGACTAGTCACAGAAATAATGTAAGGTAACACCCCTACCCCTTTTCCAATGCCTCGTGGGGGCGGGAAGGCACCCCTGTGACAGGTCACAAAAATAATGTCAGGTAACACCCCTACCCCTTTTCCAACGCCTCGTTATTTTGGTCTAGTTGAAAGCAGTAAAATTAATTTAGTGCATTATTTTCAGGCCGACTAGACAAATGTTGAAAATAGGCTAGCCGTCCCGAATTTCGGGGTCATTAACATTTTTTGTGATTTTTGTCTAGTTAAAACGAGAAATTTCCTAAAATGCATTATTTTTGGGACGACTAGCCGAATGGAGAAAATAGGATTGTCAATTTTGGTAATTTTGGTGATTTTGGTCTAGTTAAAAACAGTAGAATTAATAAAGTGCATTATTTTCGGGATGAGGAGCCAAATGCTAGAAATAGGCTAGTCGTCCCGAATTTCGGGATGACTAGCATTTATCTTGATTTCCGGCTAGTCGTCCCGAAATTCGGGACGACTAGACGCAGCCTATTTTAAAAGAAATTACACTGAAAGTTAAAATTTCATAACTTAGAATAAAAAAACTTTCATTTATATTTGATGCTCATTTTCATGTTAAATATATTGTATCCCTGCTGAAAAAGTTTGATAGGAATTGAGAAAAAAAATTAATACTTTCCAATCCGTTTCCTGGATTCATAATTTTACGAATTTACTTACTATTTTTATTAATCGCATTTGATAGAAAGTCTATACAGTATATATTGTTATTGATTTCTATCAAACCAAAATAGATCAGTACCCCAGTAATTTCAATACATTTCTGTACTTTTGTTGACACAAATTCAATACAATCCTATCAAAAATTCTATCCCAAATTCCTATCAATTTTAATACACCTTCTGATAGAAATTCAATTCAATCCCATCAAGTATGATATCCCACATTACTATCCGCTTTATAATATATCCAGTTTAATATGCTTCTTTCAAAGTAATCATATCCTATTTTATCAAATATTATGTATCTGTAATTCTAGTCCATTTCAATCAAAATTCTCAGAAATGTTATACTTTTCTATCAACATTCTGTTAAATCTTAACCGCACAAGACTTGTATCAAATCCTTTGTTCCAAAATCTTGGAAGTTTTCATCTAGCTCTATCTGTGGATAAATCTTATGCTTTCCTATCAACATTTTTGCATTGAAACTCTATCAAATCTCATCCTCCAGAGGAAAACTTCTATCGAATTCTACTTCTCGAAAAACCTTATACTCTTTTATCAAAATATTCTTAATAAAACTCTGGTAAATCGTATGCAAACAGAAAATAATAACTGTAAAGTATAAGATTTATCGATTGATATAATTCAATAGAAATTTCCAAGATTCTGAAGCGTAGGATTTGATTCAAGTTTTGAGTGGATAAGATTTGATAGAGTTTGAATGAGAATTCATTGCTATGAAATATAAGATTTCTCGATGGATAGAGTTTGATGGAAATTTGCGAAATTTTAGAAGATAGGATGCGATATTAGTTCTATGTGGATAGGATTTAATACAGTCATAATGAGAATGTGTTGATAGAAAAGTATAAAATTTCTCGATGAATACAATTTTATAGAAATATCCTAGATTCCGAAAAATAGGATTGGATACAAGTTTTGTGCCGATAATATTTGATAGAATTTTACTGAAAAGATACGATGATAGAAAAGTATACGATTTCTAGATTGATAGAATTTGATAGAAAGGTCTATCGAATGTGCTAATGTATTCGGATCCTTAAAATTTGTTTTATCAAATTAGATACGATTTTTATCGAATGTACTGATAGAATTTAACTCTTGTAATTCATTTGATTCAATTTGACAGCATTTATATCACATGTGCTCATAGAATTTTATTTGATATGACATTTTGTCTGGATAGGAAATCAATCAAATTTGATAATTTTTTGTACTTTTTGTCAAAAGTGATGAAGCAAGTGTACTTACCTTGCAGATATCGTTATTTTTTAGAGTAATTATAAAATAAAAAATGGAACTTGTTTCAATAAAATCAAGCAGCTACAATATAAATATTTTTTGCGAATTATTCTTGAAGATGAAGGATTTCAGGAAGATCTTTACGCGAGATTTTCAATTATGATGAAGTTGTGTATTTATATCAGTTTATTTCTGTTTACATAACATTTCATACAACAATTCATACACTCTTCAGGAATAAACATACTTGTCAATCAAGAGGTCTCTTCTTGGAAAAAATCTAGTTTATCTTTACATATTCATGAAAAGTAATACCATTTGTAATACCAAACGCAGGGAAAGAAAAATCCTATCTCAAAAATGGAAAAAACGGGGAAATATTTGGACGAAATCTTTTATTTACAAAAATATTTGTTGGAAAAATGGTGCGTTTCATTTCAAAAATGCCTAAATTTTTCTTATGAATAACTTGATTCTGGGAAGAAAAAGCAATCGATTCTAAGATATGGACTTCGCGAAATTTTGTTGATATATTTACCGTTTTCCGAAAGGCTCCTTGGAAAGTTTCGAGCAGGAGCGCAGGATTGTTTCTTCTGCCCCAACTTGACAAAAAAGAACTCAAAATAACTTAAACTGGTTGAAATTAAATTTAGTAACATTTTTTCCGATTCAACGGAAAATTTATGAAATTTTAAGTACAGTTTAATCAGAATTTAAGGCAATTTTGCTGAATATAATCCAAATCAGTTTCAAAATGTAGAAACTTTAAGCATTAGTTTTTACTGCTAGTTTCTTCATTAGAAACGAAAATTGTACTGTTAATTCGCTAATTAGTGCAGATTCTCATTAGAGCACAATCTCTTTTTTGTTATTCGTTACTTTGCCTTCGTTATAATCTGCTCGCTTTATGATTTATTTTATTTATCACTCTAGAGAATATAATTACTAAAATTTCACATTTTCTCCTCTCCTATTCCAAAAATTTTTTTGGAAATACCAAACACATTATATACATTGCAGTTTTCGCGGACGTATGATTATGAGATGGAATGCAACAACGATCCGAATCAGTGATGACAACATATCGGCAAAGGTACTTACAAATTGAATAAAAACTTCAAAACAAACAAAATAATACTGATATGTTTCATAGATCTTTGAATATGAATTTACCGAAGTATTTTCTGAGAGGATTATTTATTTTTGTAAGCGTGTAAAACACGAAACGAAAAAGTCCATTCTTAACTCAGAAAAATTTTTGTTTGAATCAAACAAATTCTTCCTTTGATATAGGGTAGAACAAATATTTCACCGAATTAAACAAACATTTGTTTGACTCAAACACACCATTGTTCAACTCAAACAAATTTTATTTGAATTAAAGAAATTCTATGTTTGATATAGGGTCAAACAAATATTTTTCTGAGTGTTCAAACTAAAATGTAGACTCGCAAATTTAAAGATAAAACTAAAACAAATGATTTCATAATCTTATTTCTGAGAGAAATTTTTTACTCAGGTCAATATTTTGTCATAACCGAATCGACTATTCTAATTGACTTCGATCAGTTCGTCTCGCACCTCGTAAAAATCCAACTTCGATAAACGATCTTCGCTGTAGAAATTCTCATAAAAATCGCCTTAATAATAGCTCCTTCCACTATATTCGCAGAAGGAAATCACAAGTCCGTTTCGACAATTCCAAGGAGCAATCCAATTTTGCTCCTGGATTCAGTGACAATTTTTCTGTTAAATTTCCTGAAACATTGGGTCTTGTAAAAAACCGGCACGTGTTCTATAATATTAACTTCTCACAGCACATCTTATGTCGATATTTATCACAATAAAAATTACTTTTCTTTCAAAAACATCCTCGCAATAAAAACCGAATCAAGAACAACGACTGTTTTTTTGGGATTGAAGCTATTACTTAATTCTCTCAGAAAAACTCAATAGACTGCGAGATGAAGTAAGGCCGTGTCGCAGGAAGAATATAAAAATTTTAAAAATATAAACTTTTCATAAAATGCTCTTTATTGTGCGCAAGTACTGAACATTTTTTTTTTTATTGAAAAACATTCCTTCATTATATTAAAAGAATTGTGAAAAGAAGAAGAAACATTTTTATTTACAATAAACAAAATGAAATTTCCATACAAGTATATAAAATGTTGTATAAAAATATCGAAAAGTTTGATAAAAATGAAACTGTTTTTGTGCGAATATTTACAGCGGCATAACGTTTTCATTATAGGCAAGAAGTATGCAAAATTTAATTAGATTTTAGTGAAATTCAAATTCAATAAGCTCGTGATAAACTCAAGGCACCAGACTTTTGCTGACACGGCCCTGCCACTTTGCATAAGTTTTAGATTTTTTGTTCAAATATTTCAATTTTGCAGCTACCTACGTCTATCTTTCCAAATTTTTTCGAAAATATGGAAAACAAATTCGTGCAGTGACTAGAGTTTTGTCGGTGAACATCATAGTATTTCTTTGGACAGTTTCTTTTTTCGGAAGATACTGATAAGTTCTCCCGATACTTTTCGAGCTGATATGCTCCTTGAAAATAATCACGGGACAAACATAACAATGCACGATCACTTTACAGTTTTGAGGACTCTTTCTTCTTTATACACGTTATTTACAGTCAGAATTTTTGACTATTGTCCTTGTTGGATCAAGTCTGATCCTTAGATGTCCTACCGACCGGTTTCTCCTTCATTTGAGCTTGGGGTATGGTCTGCTGCCTTGGCAACTTTTTTTTATCTTTTTTCGATGTCGCTTTCTTTTTTTTTGAAGATGAGGATTTTAGATTCAAAGATTGACTAGCGATGTCTTCTCGGAAAGCTAGGAAACCAAGTTGGGCGTGTGAGGCCTCATTTAGGGCTCGCGATCGAATGCAGGCCCGGTATTGGTCAGTTGATAATCGCTGACCTGGTCCCCCCGAACACACCTGAAACACAAAAAACGAGAAAAAATGATTTGAAATATATTTAAGAGAGCCGAAAAAGTGATTATTAAATTTAATAAGGTGGTCGCTTGAAGCATCTCCTTCTAGTGGCTCGTTGAAATTAACTACAAGTAAAAATTAGTCAAAGTAGGCACCATGCGCCTGCAAGAAAGGGTTTTGTAACATGTTCCCTCCTTCCCTTACTTCCCCGCAATTCTCCTTCTTTCCCTCACTCAACACACTCACTCCCCCTACTTACTACACTTACTCTCCCTAATTTTCCTACCCTCATATACCCCTCTTTCACTTTCCTATACAGAGAAAAAATACGACGGACGGTTGGATATCTGACCGAGAGCACAAGGGTTTCTGCCCGGGACCAGAAAACTCTGAAAATGATTGAGCTTCAAAATCGTCAAGGCAATGAAATTTATCAATTGAAGTCGCAATAATCTGTAATACTATAGAGAATTATATAAATTGAAAATCTTTCAAATTGGAGATAGCCAATATTAAGAAAGTCTATTTCTTAAATTATTGAGATCGTACACAAAATTTCTACCAAAGTGTTTCTAAAATCTTTCAAATTGATCTTTTAGAATTTATCACTTCCATTTGGAAAATACGAAAATGTGAAGTAAGTTAGAAACATAGAAGATAACTTTTGAAATCGTTTGGAGTATTTATTGATGATTACATTAGAGAATTTCATTACGCATTGGATAAGATATACAAAAATATTTCTCTTAGATTTTGCAGACCATTCTATCAATTTACTAGGTGTGCAGTACAGTATTCGACCTGGTGCTCTAACTTTGTACCTAATTGCGCTATATTCAAAAAAAGGTTTTTACCATTCAAGGGGAACCTCTGTGAGTTCTCCTACCAAGTGATTGGGACCTGCGAATCTTTAGTCGCATATTATATGCGAAGTTGCGTAAACGTGTAAACACATACGCATTACATTTCTGGATGACGAAATGCAACAATCGGAGAGTGTGCATTAAATGTTGCCGAAAACTTGGCGATTTGAAAGAGGTCGTGTTTTAGTGAAAAATGACCCTCATTCTGGTAGGCCCGTAAAGGCTAAAACACCGCAAAATGTGGAACAAATGCGATTGCTAATTAATGAAAATCGTCGTTCAAAGGTTACAGAGATACAGAAAGAACTCAATATTCCAAAACCTATTGTTTCAGAAATTTTGAGGCTGATTTGTTGAAATGTATCGAATGAGTCCATTCATAGCAGCTTATTCAGCAATTTCTGGTGAAACAGACGTTACACGGCTTTGGTAGCCCTGATACGGTCCCGACCTAGCTCTCTGTGTTTTCTAGATGTTTCCAAAATTGAATTCTCCTTTTAAAGGAAAACAATTTGGATACTTAAGAGAAAATAAAACAGAATGCAACGAAGCAGGAGTTAGCTATATCGAAAGGTGCCTTTAAGGAATGCTTCTGAAAGGGGATGGAACGCTGAAAGAAGATTCTGGCTTCCAAAGGGGAGCAAATTGAAGGGGACATCATCGCCATTCATCAGAGTTCATTCCTAATCCTGGTATGTACATCACAAGATTGGATACTTTCCGGACATACCTGATATAGATTTGAGAATATGGAAGCCCTGTAGCACGCAAATCTTCTATTATATTTTTTCTGTTTGCTAATTAGAACGATTCAAAAAAGGCAATGTTCGAACTACGTTTAGGGGAATGGCTTATTGTTCAGAGTTCCCGATAAAAGAAAATCCGTATTTTTTTAAATCGAGCAATAATAAATGGTGCCGCCCAACCCCTCTATTTCATGAAACGTACTGTGAAATTGCCAATAAAACGAGTGCAAATTAGGGACCTCTTGCAATCAGTTCCCCGACTGCGATATAAGCATTATTTTTTCATTTCGACACCCCGCCCCCTACTAGCATGTCCCAAAAACCAACCTCTAAACGAGGATCAAGTATTTTGCGGTCTATTGTTCATGAATATTACTGTTGTGTAGTTTTTTTTACATATCATTTTTCATGGTTAAATAGAAAAATTGCATGTAACTTTGAATAATTTTGGTTACTTTCCTAAAGCCAATTTCACCACCAACATCGAAATATTACTTAAACAATTTTTATTTCTTAAAAAAATACTTTTTTTCACATTTTACCGCAAATTATTGGTACCATCACACTGACATAAACTAATTAGGCAATATGAAAATCAGAACAGTTGATTCAATTTATTTTCAATTGTTTCAACAACTTTTTATTGTTTGAATGTACCTTTTGACTATGACTAGGCAGAAAAATGTAGGGGAGAGTGGGGATAAGTCAACACTTTTTGTCAAGTCGTTTTTTAATTGAAAAAAAGTTTTTCTTGAAAACTTTTCAGATATTGTTGGATCGAGAACTTAGTTGGCTACAAAGTGTTGCTTTTGATTTTGAAGTGCGATGCTTTGTTTATCAATTATTATACAAAAAGTGAAGTGATGGAAAATCAGTCGAGCAAGAAATCGCGGGGCTAAGACGACACCCTCCTGGGACTAAGTCGGCATTTGAATATAATGTTTTAAGAAAGAAAAGGACACGTCTTCTGATCTTCATTATTGTAGGCAACTGAATTCTCGATCGAACAATATTTAATACGTTGTCAAACAAAATTTTTCCACAATCTCATCCTCTAATGAGAAGGTATTAGTTTCATGTAAAATTGGAGTTCATCGGTTTTCATCAAGTCTTCACGTTTTGAGACTCTCTGAATCAGAAAGCAAGTTCACACGGTTTATATTTTTCTTTGAAGAAGCAAGTGTCGGCTTAGCCTCACTTTCTCCTAGTTTTTTGCAAATTTATCAGCACACTCGACAGAATTCTGGCATATCTCGTATTTTCACTACATTTAGAATTGTTGTATCAATCTTCAATCGTTTATATATTTTTTCCAACAAAGTATAGAAAATGAGTACATTCTCTGAGTAGCATGAAGTAATGGGTCTAAATCAAAGATCAACACGATCTCAGGCAAGTGCAGTTTTTTGCAAAGTTTTCAACAAATTTCATTAACTTATTGTATGCTGACACTTTTTATTTCTCACCGAAACAGACAACCGAGGCTATTTTGATTTCCCGGAGCTATCACGACTTCACGGTATTACTCCGCAGAAGATTTTTTTATTTGCATGATTTCACTGTATACCATACGAATATTTTCTATAAGTTGTACAGAAATTTCTATCAGAAAGAGTAAAGTTTCACGAACTTATAAAGCATAAATTTTTTCCTGTATTTACCTCAAAATGTAGCATAATAGTGTAAACAATTTGTTTGACTAAACAGAGAGATCTTAACTTTTTCCGAATGACATGAACCAATTATTAAATCGTTTATATTTATTAATTATCGTTTTGAATAAATAGCTCAAGTTACTCAGAGTAGATTACATCTTTGATATTTTGTCGAAAAAGATTGTTTTAACGAATTAAAATCGTTTAAAGAATGACGGGTACTTAATGAAAAGTGTCCGAATAAAAGGAGCTAATGAAATTTGTTGAACAATTTGCAAAAAACTGCACTTATTTCCATTATCCTAGTCTGAAGTTAAATTTCAACAATGAAAAATTATTCAAACAATAAGAAATAAAATAAATCGGTCATGTTGATCTTCGATTGACTCCAATTAGTTATTGTTACTTAGATAAATTATAAATTTTGATTATTTTGTCTGAAAAAAAGTTTAAGAAAATAGAAATTGTTTGAAAAATTATATATAGGTGGTAAACATATGAGACATACCAGAATTATGTTGAGTTTCTCAAAAAAAGGTCAAGAAACTACATTCATCTGCTTTATTCCAGTCCCATTGTTCATCCTATGATTTTCTTTTTAATTTATAAACTACTTTTTGACTTACAGTTAACAGACTTTTCGCCTGAAGTATGAAATTAGTTGAATAATTTGATTTAGTTTGCGGACACTATTTGTTAAGAAAAAGTAGTAAGATTGAATTAAGTACCTTGGGATGCCAAATATGAAAAATCCCTGGGTCTGTAGCCCGAATGACCTTGATGTTGCTCTTCACGTACTTGCGATATAAAGTAACGTCCTCTCCACCCCAGCCAACAATGTCCTCGTCAAAACCCCGAACCCTCAAAAAATCGGATCTGCAAGTATTAAAAATACATATTTGTAAAATAAAATAATTGTTTACAAATAAAGAATGTGTCGCCCAGAATTGCGCATTAATGAGCCAGGGTAAGATAAGGATGATGGGAGAATAAAATCAAATATCATGTTGGCTGCAGGTCAGGAAAAACATGGAATTCAGGAAAAAGTCAAAGAATTTTGATAGTCAGGGAAAGTGAGGGATCACAAAAAAATGCAAAAGTCAGGAAATTGCTGTAAGAAGCATTTTAGGTAACTTACACGATAAGTCAGGGCTGCTGCAATAACTTCAAGTCAATTTTTTTCTCAAATCACTTTTTAGACACTGCTTCAAGATGAAGTCAGTGTAGTGCTTTTTTCAATTGAAAATAACACTCTAGTTACTTTTCCTTAAATGAATAAACCCATGGGTTAACCACTATTGAATTCAGGTCCTTACCTATTTCTGAATTTTTTTCAATTCTTTAGAAATTTGTTAGTGTATTTTGGAAGACTCTAATCAAATTTTCATAGATTTCAATCCTTTGAAGAGGTTTCAAATAATTTAAAAGACTTTAGGGTATTTTCATAAGATTCCAAGGAATTGATACGATCTTTAAAAAGTGTCAAGGGATTGCATAAGATTTCAAAGGATTTGAAATATTTTAGTGCATTTCAAGAGTTTCCAAGGAATTTTAAATATATTTCAATAATAATTTGTAGGTATTCCAAAAGATTTTTAGAGATGTAAGGGTATTTAAAAAAATTCCAAAGAATTTTTGAGATCTTTAAAAAGTTTCGAGGGATTTCAAAAGATTTCAAAGAATTCAAAATATATCACAGGGTATTTAAAAAGATTGCAATGCATTTTCAAAATATTTCAAAACTTTTAAGGAATTTTCATGAATTTCAATGACTTCAAGGCATTTGAAAACCTCTCAAGCTATTTTATTCAATTTTTCAAATTCGGGAAATATCATCACGTTTCATGTAATTTCACGGGTTTTGTAGCATCCTAATGAATTTTAAGCTATTGATTTACAAGTAATGAGGAATTTCGTAGAATTGTAAAGATTTTCAAATATTTCAAGTTAATACCAAGGATTTTAGAATATTCTAAGAGATTCCAATGAGTTTTTAATTCATTTCAATATTTAAGAATATAGGGTATTTGCGAAAATCCCGTGGAATTTGTAAGAGCTCTAAAAAATATATCAAGGGATTTTGAACGATTTCACTGGATTTGAAATATATTAGGTTATTTTTAGTTGATTTTAGTGATTTGAAGTAATTCCAAAGGATTTGAAAGACTTGAGGGTATTATTAAAAATTTCAAGGAATTCAAAAGAGTCTTGATAAGCTTTAAAGGAATCAAATGATTCTAAAGGTTCAGAAATATGTTAGGAAATTTAAAAAAATTCAAGGAATATGGTTTAAGAGATTTTGAAAGATTTTAAGCGATTTTATAAGATTTTCAAACATTTCGATGATTTTATTGGATTTCAAAAACTCTCAGGGCATTTTGATGAATTTTCTAGGATTTCACAATATATCGACAAATTTCATAATATTCTATTGGTTTCCAAAGAGTTTATTCACATGAAGTGAGGAATTTCCTAGGGTTTTAAAAATTTTAAGATATTTTCAAATATTTTTTGTGATTCATTTATAATTTACCCTTATTTCTTATTAAATTATTCTAATTTTTTTTTTTTTAACTTTTTCGGATTATTTGCGATTCTCCAAAATTTTCTGAATTCACATAATTATACTCAATTCAAGAGCTTTTTTTTTTAGTTTTTGCTCACGGAGTGTCTACACGTACCGAAAAAAATACAGCTAGTCTTACAAAAATGTCGGTACAAATAGCCCTTTTTCCAGCTCCCCTTATTGGTACTGGAAAAATTTGGCTATTTTTCACCGAAATTTTGGTACATGTAGTCACGGCCTCATATTTTTGAATTGCTTTTAATTCACTTAAATTTTTGTAATTCACCTTGAATTTGTATGAGTTTCATCGAATTCTTCTCATTTCCCTTAAATTACTCTAAATTCATTTCAATGTTACTGCAATGAATGCAATTTTTTTGATCGAAATTTTTTCTAATTCATTTTGATTTTTTAAAAAATTATTTTGAGTTTGAAACAACATGAAGTTTTGTGGCCGCTCTGATACATTCAACAAAACCAATACAAGGATAGTATTTAAGTAACTAACCTGTACTGGCACGTCATCCCATAGCCGAAATCCCTCCAAAACCCAGTGTCTCTTGATATGACCAACTGATCCGTTTCAGGTGGCACTTCGCGTCCCTGAAGTGTGTATACTACGTGCGGATTATAGAGGCTAAAGACAATAGGATAATAGACCTTTCGCCCTGGAGCTGTGTTCCATCGACACCTAGGAGAGAAGACCAAGTTTTAGATTTCACAGGTGCATCGATCGCACCAAAGTTTGTTGGAAACATTAGAAAGACGCACAATTGCTTTTGGAAACCACACTTCCTTCGATTCTGATGATCAAATAAAATTGCATTGTATTTTGAATAAATAATTTATTGAAATAGGTGATTGTAACATCAATTAAAATGTTCAGGTACAATTCCGGAAAGGTCACCGGAAAATATTGACTTTATTTTCATTTCAATTTAAAGCTTAATCGAGATTTTTGGCGTAGATTAATACAAACTGAGTTATTAACATTCTTTTATTTCTTTCCAAAACTAGTTTTTTCCAGAAATTTCAAAAACGATTGATCTGAGATAAAAATTTAGTGCTTATGACTCATCTCATCTAAATACATATTTTCTTATTTTACACTTTTCCCTTTAAATTTTTTCTTTAAATTTAAGAGAAATAACAAAAATAAATGTTTAGATTTTTCTTCAGTGGACGTCAATTATGAAGGATTATTTTTTAAATTGTAGACAAAGGGTTACTGAGCATTTCAAATGATTGCACAATTTTGAAGGAATTTAACGAGATTTCCAAAGCTTTTCAGGCATTTTATGAGATTTCAAAGGATTTCAAAAGATTTCGGGGCATTACAAAGTTTTTGGGGTATTTCAAACGATTTCAAAAAATTAATAGAAGTTCCACAGTTGTTAAATGATTGAAGAACATTTCGAGAGGTTGAAGAAATTACCTAGTATAATTTCAGAGAGAATTTCATTTTTTCAAGGAATCTTACAAGGTTTTAAGGGACTTAAGAGAAATTAATTAGATTCCAAGAAATTTCACGATGATGCATGAAATAGCGAAAGATTTCGATGGAATATTAAGGATTATGAGGGGATTTAATGAATTATGAAAGATTTTCGCAGATAACCAAAGATTTTAAGGGATCTCAAGCAAATTGAAGTAATTTCAAAAGAATACATGAGAATTCAAAAACATTACGAGAGAGCCGAAATATTTCATCAAAATGTGAAGGATGACAGGGAACTTCAATCGGTTTTCGAAGGTTTTAAGAGATTTAACAAAATTTGCAAAGATTTCAAATGGTTTGAAGGGATTTTTAGAGATTTGAAGGGCTTCTATGATTTCATGGTATCTCAAAGGATTTCAAGAGATTTCAAAAGCCGTGAAAGTGTATACTAAGTTTCAAAAGATTTCCGGATATGATCAAGGATTTTAAGGTATTTTAAGTAATTTCAATGGCTTTTCAAGATCTCAATAATTTTAAAGAGATTTCAAATATGTCAAGGGATCTCATAATATTTCGAAATATTTTACGAAATTCCGAAGATTTTAACCGATTTTTTTATATCTTCAAGGATTATAATGGATTTTCATGGGATTCGGAATATTTTAAGCGATTTCAAGGATTTCAAAGGCTTTTTGGATTCTTGAAGAATTTCAAGGGATTTTTATGTATTTCAAAGCATGAAAAAGGATTTTTATTGGAATTTGGAGAGTTCATGCGTTTTTGAGCGATTTCATGAATTTCAAAAGATTTGACAGCATCTCAAAGAATTTTAAGTGATTTACACGAATTTTAAAGAATTATAAGGATTATTATGGGATTTGGAGGATATTAATTGATTTCAAGCGATTTTAGAGATTTTAAAAGATTTTGCAGAATTTCGAACAATGTTAAGGATTTTCATACTTTTTAAAGGACTTATCGATTTTTTATTTATTGTACGTACGTAATATAAAAATATTACATAATGAAAAATAAATAATACAAAGAAGGATATATCGTGTATAATTTGCATAATTGTATAAAAAGTAATTTCAACAGTCAAAAAAGGTTTCAATTAGCACATGAAAAAAATGATTGGAAAGAGGAAACTTACGTAAGAAATGATGTGGACCCCCTCCACCCCCACAGAATACGAATTCGCAAGATTTTCCGGATTAGCCCCCTTCCCCCAAAAAAGCTTACGTAATTAATGGAAGCTCCTTTAAAAATGTATTCAATGTTGTTGAATAATTATTAGAGTTGAAGGGTAGTCCTCAAAAAGGGAGGAAAAGTGAGTTGATATATATTCTGATGGGCGAAGGAGATGTTTCCTGCATTAATATTTTTTTAAGATTTATCGAAAAATTAATTTGAAGAAAGCAACAAATTTTAATGACTCAATTTCTATTAATTCGTGCCAAAAACCCTTCTTAAACTGTGATACAAAAGCAACTCTCAGTCCAAGTATCAAGTCAATATTCTTAGGTGATCTTTTCGGATTTATTCCCCAATTTTCAAATGTTCTATTTGAGTTTTTCTAATAATCTCAAAACTTTGTATTTTGCTTCGGATAGAGTTGAATCACTTTAGACGTTAATTAAGTGTACATCAAATGCCTTATTTTAAAAGATTACTGTCCTCTAAAATTTCTCAAGTTTCCTCAAAGTTCGAGGAGAACTCTTATATAAGGACGACGAAGGAAAGGACGAAGAAAGCAGTTAATTTTTATCTTTTAAGAAACTTGCAGGATATATAGTAGAGTTTTAATAAGCCTAAGATATATGAAATATTAATGTGGTAACGATCAAAATTTCGGATAAACTTGAGGACTGTTTTGCAAGAAATAATTTGTGTATATGAGTAAGAACTTCCAACTTCAACATGGCTTTGATTTTTCCAGTTGAAAATTATTCAAATTTTAATACTTCTATTAAAAATTGTTCAGTATTATAATTTTAACATATGCTACTTTTGAAAGCTTAAGTTTTAAATTTGGTTAATGATAAATGACTTAAAATTTAAATTTTTGTATATTCGAATATCAAAATGTATAGAATATACTTTTTTTAATCAAAATTTTACAATTATAAATAACTGCATACTAAATTTTTTAAATTTTAAACGCTGATATTTTAAAATGTCAATTTTTAGAAGTGGTCCTCTTACAATATATATTTTTATTTCCAAAATTTTCAACTGTAAAGTGCTTGAGGAATATAGTTATTATATATCGTTTAATTCGAATATCATTTAACTATTCCAAATATTTCTGAGTAAAATTAAATTTCTTTGATCCTTAATTCATCTAATGTTCTCAAAGTCCAATCTGAAATCACATATGACGGAAAATTTTGATTTTAAATGTTTTCAATTCGGAACCGTTCCATTTCAATTTTTTTTAAATGTTAATATCTTATTTTAGGAATGTTATCCTGTATTCAAAATTGCCAATATCAAACAGTTTAATCTGAAACCTCCTTGCATTGATATTGTTACAATTGCAAAATTTAATTTTTTAATTGTTCAGATAATAAAGATTCAGATTCGAAACTGATTTAATTTCAACATTTTCACTTGAAAATTTTCAATATTTCAGAGGAAAATAATTATTACCTGGAACTAGTTTGAATATGATGTGGTTTCGAATTAAAAATTCTTCCATTCTCAACTCTACGATCAAAACTGTTTCGTTTTTCAGGCATTATATTTAAAATAAGTGAATTTGGAATGCTTCAATGTTAAGAGCAGGTATATGTGGGTCATTTTCCGTCAAAGTGTAAATTTTATACGTGTAAGCCACTGGTTTCCAAAAATCGACACCTCAATAATTGACCAATAGGAATGCTTCCTGTATTGAAACTTCATGAAAGCATTACTAGAAATGCTAGTTATGCTTTCATGAGTATCGATACAGGAAGCATTCCTATTAGTCAGTTATTGAGGTTACTCAATTTTTGGAAACCAGAGGGCTTACACGTATAAGATTTAGACTTTTACGGAGAAGGACCCATGTACTATGTTTACAATTTTAAACAAACACCGGAATTCAAAGCGCTTGCAGTTGAAAATTATTGAATTTTATTAGTGGCAGACAATCCAAGTTTGAAATTCAATATCACCAATTTAAAAATCGTTTTCATAGTATGATCAAAGAAAAGCACTACAGTTTAGATTTCATTGAAGAATGAAAAAACGTGAAATTTATATTTTTATAGTTCAAATTACTGGTTTATGCAAGTAACTACTTGCAGTTACTTAGACTGTTGTTCACAGGTAACATCACAATGTTTTTTCTCAAATATCATGAAGAGATGGAAATAATTTATCTGCAGGTTTAAAGTGGTTGAATAATGAATCAGAAACCACTTGTAAGGTAGTTGAAATGTTGCTTCAGAGAAAAGAAAACTTAGCGTGAGAATAAATAGAAGTGAGCAAACTAACCGAGTGGATGAAATATTCAAAATTATTCCTTACCTATCTAGAAATCTTGCACTAAATACGACGTCGACGTCACACATGAACAGTAGAACATCACCCTCCCCACCCCAGGCTCTTTCAGCGCCAACTCTTAAGCCCTTTCCCCTAGAGAAAGTTTCATTCAAAGCCAGAAGCCGGAGATTTTGATTAGTCCCTCCGCTACCACGAGTCATCAAAATCCTAGACATGATCGCTCTCGCTTCCGACAAACCCTCCGTTCCAAAATAAACAACAGTCAGGTGCACCCTCCTATCATTTTTCAAACCGATTTTAACAAACTTGTCCATGAAACTCTGGAAAGTGCTGGTTCGTCCCGAGAGAGGCAGGATAATGTGGATCAATTCCTTCTCTTTAGCGTGTTGCTGCCTTTCGGTTGAGATGAACTGAATAGGAGCATAAGGCCTCATTAAGGTAATCTTGGTGTAACCCGAAGGCGTCACTTGTGCAGCACTTTTATTTAAGTTTTTTGTTCTAAAGTACATCTCATACTGCGTTCCTGTGGTTGGTTCGATTCTGTAGAGACCTTCGAGGAAGTCCTCGAGGGTATATTTCAGTGGAAGGGATGACACGTTCTTGTTCAAGGTTTCAACAGCTTTGGTTAAAGCCTCAAGCAGGTCTTTTCTCTTGAAGCCGATTGGCTTCTCTACGACTCGTTTGCCTAAACCCAGGTCCACTGGGTAAAGTCTCGAGAAGGTAAAGTGGCTGAAGGCTATCAGCTCGTATTCGTTGTTCAGTGGAAGACCCTGAGTGATCTCTGCAAATTCTACTTGACGACGTGCTGCCAAACAGTCGCCAACATCACTAGCGTTTATCAAAGAAGAACTCTCACTGTGTCCTGGTGGTCCACCTGAAACAAAAAGGAATTTTCTTTCAAAATTTAATTCACTACAAAGTAAAAGAGCCTTTCTGAATCCACATTTGTTATTTACTCAATGTATAATAGAGTGGAATTTTTACAAGAACAAATCAATCCCTTGATTTCGTAAACTGAAGTTAGTGAGGTGTAGTGACATTTTAAGCAATTAATACTTGGCCGAATTAAAATGACGTATACTACTTAATGATTACATGAATTTTTTATTTTGCTGCGAAGTAAAAGATCCTTCCACAAATCAGTATTTCTTATTTGCTCAATATTTAATAAAGCGTAATTCTTACAAGAAAAAATTATTTATTTGATTCTGTACATTAAATTTAGACAAGTAGCGTGGTATTTCATAGGTATATAAATAATTGGCTGGCTTTAAAATACTTATTCTACTTAATAATTATATAACTCCTGTGGTCTAATGTAATGAAAAAAATCGTTTTCTAATACTACCTTTGTTATTTAATTAATATTTGATTAAGATGAATAATTTCAAGAAGGAATTAGTCATAGTCATAGAGAAAGATTACATAAAGTCTATACTTTACTGAAAAGGGGTCATTCAAAAAATACGTGATACATTTTTCAGGAACTTCAGACCACCCTCCCCCGCGTGATACTTTTTCCATTGCTCTTAACATGTAGAATGATACTTTGTCAGACTCCCCCCACCCCTATACGTATCACGTATTTTATGAATGAACCCAAAGTAAAATATCTTTTCCTGAATCCACATTTGTCATTTAGGGAAGAGTGACAATTAATGAGTAGCTGAACAATGGGTATTTGAAATTATTTTGAAAATCAGTCAAGCAATTCGTTTTAAATTAGAAAAAATTAAGAAAAAGATGAGCGTTTGAAATTTCATGGATTTGAGATAATGTTTTCATTTCTAACTCAGCAAAAAATCTGAAGGACATGCCACTGCTTTTACAATTCAGATGTTTGCTCCAAGGTTATTAGTTTTGGAAAGTGAGCGCAACTACCCAGGTCAAAAATCTTTCAATTTTTTATAACATTTAGGTGTACAGCAGAAAATATTTGAAGAGAAAAGATGTGCTCATCAAATGATCGAAGTATATCACACCTTAAATTATAGAAAATTTCAAATGTGGCGAAAAAATGACCCCTCCATCATAGTACTTTACTCCAAGAATATATTTAAAGCACTAGGGTGATCCTTATTTACTCTTGGTGGATTTTTTCTTGAAATTTCTTTAGTCTAACCCTCCTCTTTTGTTGAAATAACCAAAAAAATGATCACCAAATTTGAGCGAAATCGGTTAATACTAACATGTGGCCCAAATCACTTGAAATTTCTCATGCAATTAACATGGGGAAAAGTACCGTAAATTTTCAAATGCAGGTAATTTTTTTATATTCCATCGAAATCCTTAGGCTCTGTACAATTATGATGTTTAGACTATGCTGAAAAAATGTATCCACACGAAATTTTTTTTAATTCACAAAATGGTGGACCCCAATATTTGAAACCAAATTACAAGATGCTTTTTGTTACTAAAATAACAACGGAGATACGTACACGCTTGTAATTATTGTTTGTTCTATTTATACTATTTTGCACTGAAGAATTATATATTTTTTGCAAATATTTAATGAGATTTTAGTTTCGGACAAATTTCAAAGTACTTTGTATTAAATTTTATCAGATAATTAATTATTTATTTTATTGAATATTAATTTGTATTCGTGCTGAACAAAAATAATATGAATAAAGAGTTTATATTGCGAGAAAAGCAAAAGCAGGCAATACAACGTCAAGCAGAAGCTTGAAAGAAAGCTGAGCGAAATGGAAAGAGAAATATTAGCAATATAGATGAGATAACTTTTACTTTCCTGTGAAAGATAAAGTATGATGACTTAAAAGTTAGTAATAAAGTTTCGAATTTTTCAAAAAAAGTCCGCATTTTTTCTTTGCTCACACTCGTGATATACTTTTAATCAAGAAGATAGTTATTCTCACACACTACTGGAAAGTATTCTGATAATTTAAAAAGAAGAAACAACCCTCCTTGATCTTCCATTCATGAAATATTATTTATTCAATTAAGCTTATGGACTTATGGCTCATGTTTTGGAATTTTTCATTTTTGAGAAAATGAGACTTTCCGTGGAAATGCCCATATACGCGAACACCCTAGGTCCAATCGCTTGAACCATCTAAATCCATTAGGAAATGAGAAAAGTGAAAAAACTGCTTTTGAGATTTTGCTGGAAAAATATACCTTGAGTTTACTAAGTATTTGCACAGTAATAGGCGTCATTAAGAATATACGTGCTTAATATATTGCTGAGGGCCTCAACTAGAACAACTAGTTACATATAATGTTTCAAATTGCACATAAAAATGAATATAAATAATTTGCTTATGAGCAGCAGTGGTCAACCCTGTCGTAAACTAGGCTGGTCGAGAAATTCCTTCGTAAGAGGTTTTTAATGATAATGATAAAAGTTAGATTTTAATTGCTAAGTAAAATAACGAACCATTTCAGCAACCGAGTACCACTTCCTATAGGTTGAAAAAATTCAAAAGCCTAGTAGCATCACATTCGGTTTTTATTGTTCAGGGGACGTAAAGTGAGTATTAAATTTGTTATTTTATAACTATTTCACATGCATAGACTATCTCGAACCCTTTTCTATGTAATTCTATAGAAAATAGCTTTGTTCATACAGTGTCGAATAAAATATGGAGATCAATCCACTGTGACCAGACTTCAGAAGTAAGATAAACTTATTTTCTCACAAAAACAATTAGATTTATCTAATCAACTATACAAAATCCTCTGTGTTACATTTTCATCATACAGTTAAGTGCGTAACCTTTAGATTGACGTTATTTAACGTCATAAATGACGTAACATTTCCATGAAGTGGAATGTTCATAAGAAGAAATTAGTAATTTAATTTCTTAAACTAAAGTTAGATAGGTGTAAGAGCATTTCAAGAGCATGATAATATTTGGCATACTTGGAACGACATAATACAGTCTGTATTTCACTCCACAGTAAAAAATCCTTTCCTCAATCCACATTTGTTGTTCACTCAATATTCAATAAAGTGAAATTCTTACAAGAAGATATTGGTGCTTGATTTCACAAAATAAAGTTAAAATAGGTCTAGTAGCATTTTAAAAGTATATAAATATTTTTCTGCCTTAAAATGACTTATACTACTGAATGATTACATGAAGTCTGTACTTTATGATTGATCCAAATATAAAAAGTCAGTAGCAATACCACTATAGAGACAAAGGAAATGGATTCGATAATAAAAGGTTGGATCTTATTTTTATTTTTCCCCTTTCGGCCCCTAGTTTTTGCCATTTCTTTGCTCTTTCTGCTTTCTGAACGGATCCAACATTTATACGACCCTTTCACCTTTTACATCTAGACTTTGGTTTAGATGTCCTACATTGAAGCCGTTTCTTATCTCCTTTTCTTTTATTCTTTTTGTATTTATTTACTTTTTCCTCTTCTCATAATGCCATCGAGTTGTATACCAAAGGCACTAAAGCACTAAGCTCCGAGGAATCTTCGAACAAATAAAAACTTCCAGTTACGATGGGCACTCCGACACGTAACGTTCTGACATAAATTTCAACCCTCACTTCTTTCTATTCCAACTTTCTTTTTCTTTCAATCTCCCACTTACACCCCCTGATAATGGGCTTTCTGCACTGTTTGAATCGTTTCAGCAATTTCTTTTCTTGCTTCATCAAACATTTATATACATTACCTTTCCGAAAGAATGCTTTTCAAAGCACAGCAAAGTGGCTGTTGTAATTTCAGTTACTCATTCTTGATAAGATCTTTGTGCGAAGAGAACTTAGGGATTATTTTTACTATTTCAGTAGTACAGGTCAACTAAAATGTACATTTCGAGCGGGAGGGAATGGTTGGGATAATAGGGGAGTGATGGTGGTGGAAACAAATAAGGTGGAAGAAAAAGGAAAAGGTAGGATGCTGTAATAATTGCAGGCTAAGCACTCTTTCCCCTATTCGCCTCTTTTCGCTTATTTGAAGAATTCCTCTTTTTCCTTGTTTTCAAGAAACTTCCCCTTTTCACATTTTTCTCGTTCTCTCGCTTTAATGCGAACTGAATAAATAGAATTAATTAAGAAAATCCAACTATTTTTGCTTCATACTTAATTCTTTTCGTACTGTAAAAACAACGTATTATTTTAGGGCTAGTTTCAGATATTATACAATAAGACTCAGAAGAAACAGTCTCAAATGGTACTAAAATGAGATCACTGATGGAAACTTAGATTTATTTGTTTTACATTCAAAATATATCAAAATACATTAAAAATAACAGTGTGGTCAAAGAGTGTACTGCTATATTTTTTGGTTCAGAATTGACCTCTTTTGGATAAAAATTCTACTGTTTCGTTCGAAATGTAATTATTTTGTTGAAAATTCAACTAGTTTGTTTTAAAAATAATATTTTTCCGTTAAAAATTCAATTTTTTGTTATACATTCCTCTATTAAATTGAAAACTCGTCTTTTTGGATTAAAAATTCATCTATTTGGTTAAAAATGCAACAGGTTTCTTCAAAAGTTTGATTTATGTTGTTTAAAAATTCTGCATTCGATTGAAAATGATTTTTCTTATCTTTCTAAGACAACAATGAATTTTTTTATTGGAACTTCAGTTGGTCTTTCGACAATTTGTCTTTTTCAATAAAAATTTGTGCTTTTGCATTAAAGACTAATCTTTTTCGAAAGAATATTCAACTCCACTTGGTTGGAAGTGGTACTTATTTGTAAAATAAGGCGAAAATTAATTATTTCATAAACAGCACAACTATTTCGTTGAAAATTCAACTATTTTGTTGAAAACTCGTCTCTTTTGTTTGAAAGTTTGACTATTTGGTAGCAAATTGAAATTTTAGATTGGAAATGTAGGAAATCAGTTGTTGGATACAAATTAATCTCTTTGGATGAAAATTCAACCATCCTGTTGAAAATTCGTTTTTTTGTCCCTAAAAATTAATTTTTTCCAACCAAAAATTTAACTCCCAATATCGGTTGAATATTGATCTTTTTTAGTGTAACATCCAACTATTCACTTGACAAACTTTTCTTTATTGGATAAAAAGTAATAATTTTAACTGAAAACTCAACTACTATTTTATTTTTGGATGAAAATTAATGTTCTTGGTTAAAAACTAATTTTGTTTTTGGCTGCAATTTCAACTATACTTGGTTGAAAGTGGAGCTTTACCAGGTTGAAATTATCAAAAATTAACCTTATTGGCTGAAGATGTATGATTTCAGTTAAAAATGTATCTCTTCGGTAGAAAAATTAACTGCGTTGTTTAGGATACGTCTTTTATTGTTGAAAATTATTTTTTGAACTGAAAATTCAACTATTTAATTTCTGGTTGAAAATGTATCTTTTTTCGTTGAAAATATAATTATTTGGTTAAAATTAATTTTTTGGTTAAAATTTATCATTCCAGTTTAGAATGTATCTCTTTGGTTTGAAAATTGACTAGTTTCTTGAAAATTCGTCTTTTTTGGTTGAAAATTAATCTTCTTGAATGAAAATTAAACTTTTTGTTGAAGATTGATCGTTTTGTTTGAAAATCCAACTATTTTATGAGAAACTCATTTCATATCAAATTGAATATGTTGCCTACAATACTTCTATCAAAGAGAATTTATTTCCATATTATTGCCCTATTTTCATGAAATATCACCTTATTTTCCCTGTTTTGACAGGTTTTCGGGCTGTGATGTTCCTAAAATTATGGAAGTGTTCGAGAGGTAGAATGGGTACTTGTAGGAGTACAAATCAACCAATAGTCAAACACTTACATTGAGGTCAGGGGGTAAATAGAGGTGTAAAGTTCCAAGGGTTAATAGGTGGAGTGGTGAAATGGTAATTATTAGGGCAGATCATTGCATATAGTCAACCAATGGAAAGCTGTCAGTAGTAGATGTCGAGGTGTAGTCAGCCTATGAACTTGAAGCAGCGTTTGTGGCGAGTCTACGGGTAAAGTGAGAAAATATTAAAGAATTCAATCCAAAGAAGCTTCTGGAAAACTTTATTTATTTCCACATTATTTTATTGATTACTGCGTTTTCGAATCATTACAACGAACGCATTTCGCGAAGAAAAAGAATTCAAAGGGAAAATGAACAAACGAAGAAATAAAGAAATAATGAAAAAGAGAAATGGAGGAAATTAATTTATTGGAGGTCTCAAAGAAAGCGTAAAACGTGTGCCGTAAAGAAGAAATACCAAGGTTTTATTTTAACGATAACACTTACTAGCTCGGAGTAAGACATGAAATTTTAGTTAAATTTGAATCCCTGCGTTGCATTTCAGCCAATAATTTTTACAGCAATTCAATATCTAGAATAGTTCCGCAGTGAAAAATATTATGCAAACAATTTTTATGTATTGCCGATTGCTCAAATTTGATTCAGGACTTCTGAAGAAACATCGAACTAATACCTTTGATTGGCAATGAATAAATATGATAGCAAAAAAATCATGCGCTTCTAACCGTACTTCCTAATTTGCATACAATTTCTTACTCAATTTTTACTTGAGAATTTTTACGCCAAAATCAGGTATCTAGAAAAATGAAATTTTTCATGATTTTTCGCTGCTTGCTTATTTTTAAAAAATGCGTGGATTGTAATAAATCAGGTATATTTTCTGGAAAAACATTCCTCGAACATTCCTCTGCATGATATAGTATATGATATGAATAGTAGTTTCCAAAATTATCTGTGAAGCATTATATTCAACTCATCCCAATGTTTTAAAATTTGCGTACGATCATCAACTTGAAAATTAAATTACCAATAACAAATCGACATGAAAAATGAGCCACATAGAAAAGAAAGAAAATTAATTTGTTGAACTTTGTTGAATTTTTCGTACCTTCAGGACATTAAATACGTTAATCTTATCTGTTAAGTTATAAACGCTTACTTCAAATTTAAAGCGAATGATAATCGCTGGTATCGCTGTTGTGGAATATTGTTTATGAGGTTGTTTAACACTAGAAGTGCCGGGATTTTCTGACACCTTTTGTTACCACGAGGGGTCAATTGACCCATACCTGGGTTGGGTGTCAAATAATGATTTAAACAGTTTTCACAGTCAAAAGTTAAGGATAGAAGTATGATGTATTCATATTACATCGTTAATATGAGTGGAGAAGAGTAGTGAGTCCTGAAAAAGTATAAAAAAGAAGTGAAAATGCTCGCCTACCCCAACGTAGTCCTACTGACGTTGCACGGTTTTATCCTAATTTTTCAGATGTACCTTTTTATTTAAGATCTGCAAATTGACTGGAGAAGAGCTTAAGTCAGTGTAATTACTATGCAACAATAGTTTTCAGTAGGTTAGCGTGAGAAAAAAAGTCGTTTATAATGTTTTAAACAAATTAATGAACAAAAGCCATTTTTTGTGATTCGCAATGATTAGTTGTTTCAAATTTACAGTTTTTATATAGAATAAGAGAGAAATGTATGCCTAATTATGATTGTTTAAAAATAGATTTTGCTTGGCAGCATTATTCAAACAATTTTTATAAACAAATACACAGTTTTCGTATGTCACAATGAATAGGCTTCATTTTTTTGCAGAATCGACCAAAAATGTCTTGCTAATGACTTCTGGCTGTCATTTTTTCAAATCAAAAACAACTGGTGATTACATATTTAAACAATATTTGTAAACAAATTCACATTTTTAACATTATTCCACGGAAATGACCAATTTTTTTGCGGAATCAAAGTCGTTTTGTGATGAAATGCCAGTCAAAACGCGATAGGGGTCAATTGACCCCTGCCGGTAACAAACTATAAAAACTAGATTTTTTTTAAAGTGTGCATCCAATATTTCCAAAAAAATTATCAAATACTCCTATTTATAAGTAATTAAAAGTCACAAAACGCCATCTCTCTGCAAGCAACCGCCGCGGAGGTTTACCACTTTGAAAATCGAAAGGGGTAATTGACCAAGCCTGGTACTTCTAGTGTTAAACAATATTTTTCACAATAAAACTATTTCCTGTAAAAAAATGAAAATCCTCTGAAATACATGGATATACTTGATTTTTTTCGCATTTTTCGGAAAAAGAAAAATATGAAAAGAAATGATTGTTTATAAGAATTTGTGTTTAAGAAAGAAAAGAAAGTTCCAAAAATCTGTCTAACATTTTTTGTGAAATGTCACTATGCATTAAACTATTGAGGAAATTCCAAATTTGGGATCTTAAGTGCTAAAAAATGCGGTCTAATACTTGGTACGATTCGGCTCAAAAACCTAATAAATAAAATAAGATCAAAATTGTATGAGCAGCAATGACAATTCATTACAGCTAAGACGTAATAAAGAAAAGGGTATCGTTCATTAAAAAATTCATAACTGTCAAACTCCTCGACTCATTTTAAAGCTTATTTCATTTCTTAGGGTTTCGTAGGCCAGAAACCCTTTGCAGTTTCGATCAGGTATCCGTTAATCTGTCCATCCGTCCATCTGTCCATCTTATTTTTTTCCAAGGAGGGGAATAGGGTCAGTGAGCAATATAAAGTAGGGGGAATGAGACGAAATGAGAGAGAATATGGGAAGTCAGTGGAGCGGGAGTAGGAGAAGTATTGGGAAATGAGGTGATGAGAAGTGAGGAGAAATTATAGGAGGGGAAGTGCGGGAAGTGTGGGAGGGGAAATAGGGGAAGCTGCGGAATCGGAAGGGTAGTAGGTGAAATTAGGAGGAAGTAGACGAAATGAGGAGAAAAGATGTTGGAGAAGTGAAGGAGGGGAACTATTGGATGTGAGGGTAAGTGACGAGGTGGAGTGAGTGAGTGTATATGGTGGTGAAGAAAGTATGGAGAAAGGAGGGATGGGGAAGTAGGGGAAGTAATGGAAAATGTGGGGTGGGGAGTACAGGAAGTGTGAGGAAATGAGGAGAGAAAAGTGAGTATGGAAAGTGAAGAAGGATGAAATTGGGAAAATAAAGAAAAATAAGGGATGGGGGAGGTGAGTGGAAATACAAAAAATAAGGGAGTGGGGGAGAGAAGGGAAAAATGGGAGCGTGGAAGAATAGAAATTATTGGAGGAGAAGTAAGGGTAAATGAGGGGTGGGGAAGTAGGAAAAGTGAATCGAAGGCAAGTAAAGTAATGCAACGGTAGAGAGATTAGGGAAGAGAAAGTTGGGGAAAGGGAGTGTTGTCTTCAGAAGGGGGGCGAGGAGGACATAGAGGAGGAAGAAGTTGAGGAAGGAAGGAGAAGTGTTGGCAAGGAGAAAAAGGGTGGTAAAGTATGGGATAAGGAGGTTTCAATCCTCAATTAACATCGTGATAGGTTGACTAATTTTTCAGTTCCCTGTTAATAAAGAAAAATCCAGAATACTTTCAGACCGGAAGATTTCAGCATTTCATTAGGACTTCCTTACGAACAATAATAAAAAAAATTGTTGTTAGCACTTTGCAATATCAAATGTCCTTCTTTCGTATGATTTAACTGTACTTGTAGA
The DNA here is from genome assembly GCA_932178445.1 of Andricus quercusramuli. Classification (NCBI taxonomy): domain Eukaryota; kingdom Metazoa; phylum Arthropoda; class Insecta; order Hymenoptera; family Cynipidae; genus Andricus; species Andricus quercusramuli. Next base: position 52,922 of record CAKNXH010000059.1, on the reverse strand, counting down.
TTTGAAAGACATTAATTAATTATAAAAATAGAAACTCAACTAAAAATACTTTGAAATTGTTTTGGATTATTCCAAATTTCATGCAAGAAACTCGTTTGAATCTTGTGCCGGGTCATAAACTGTTGACTTCTTCCTCCCTTTTGGCAATCCCGGTGGCAAAATGGCCAATTGTATTGCGTATTGCAATTCCAAGCTGTAACTGGGTTTCAGAGCGCAATATGAATATGTAACAGGAACACTTAAGTCTTCTGTTCGTGGTCTAGTAATAATAAAGCCTCCTTGAAACGTGTAGCAATACCACACCACGTATATCGGATGGTCTCTTGGGAACGACTCGTTTTTGCTACACGTAGCCACGATCTTTCTTCCGCCATCTTGATGCATGGCCCAGAATCGACATCGATAACGTGTCCGTTGCGTGAAAAACGTCTGAAGCTTATTTCAAATATCCCATCGATACATTTCCACTTCAAGTTTATTTATCATGTAGGATTGAAGCATTCATGATTGAAATACGTCGTCGGATAGAATATTGCATATGGGTTATTCTCCATTCTGAGGGCACTTTCGAAAAAAGTAAATTAAAAAAATAATGTTCAGGTTACAAATTTATTTGGGAGGCTTGTGGAGCTTTTTAACGTCGCACCCATTTTCCATCTTTCTTGTAACCAGAATTAGTCCTGAATGAAGTATATAGAAGATTGCAATTGAATTTTCACAAATGAGCAATAGTATAATAGAAAATATATACTAGATATAAGAAGGGGCGGGGGGCCGTGTTCGATTTAATAAATAAAAAAGATTGCGAATAATTGTTTAATATTGAGACGAATCATTTTCTATTACATTTTAAATACAGAACTTTTTTTTTATTAGCCTAGAGAAAAATTATTGTCACCAGATGTGTATTCGAACATTATTTTTTATTATTCAAAAGCTATTCCATTAACTTAAAAAAATGTATAAACAATTTTTGTATCATTTTCACGATTTACGTTAACATTTTTTAAAAAATGAAAAACAATATCTAAATTCACTCATGGCGAAAAATCATTTTTGCCCATGTTATAAAAAGAATTATGTTTCATCTCATGCAAATGCTATTATTGCTTGGCCCTCGGCGTGCAGATGTCTTGCTAGCTGAAGTCACAACATGAAATACCTAATTGGTTCTGCAATTATTTTTTCTTGGTTTTTGCATTCCGGAATACGAAAATTGTATTATTGCTTTATTTATACATTTTATAACTAAAACAAAATTATTTCTTCAAAAAACTGTCTTTTCATTAATTTTCTGTGAAGTTTTTTTTCGGAAGAGCTCAATTTCTTATCACCCAGCCCTGACAAACCGAAAATAATGTCACATCGATGGCTGTTACGTCGATGGAAAACTACACAAAAAGTGTTCCTGAAGTTTGAGAGTGAAATGAATTGAAAAATCCTTTGGCAAATACTTTGGCAACATTTTCAAACAAAAAAAAAATTTCTAACAAAAACGAATAATATATTCCGAAATTATTGAAAAATTGTTAATCTTGTTTGAATTACCACTTTTGCTTGAAAATACCCATCCTTGTTGTAATACGTCAATATAACAAAAAGCTGTTGAATAATTGTGAATCTTCTTCAAAATTTTATGATTTAAGAAAATAATTAATTTCTAATGAAAATCATTAACACAATACAAAATTGTTCCAGATTGTGATCCTCACTATTTCAAACTAGAATCGTTGGGTTTAGATCCAAAAAATTGTATTCAATAATACAAATTTCAGGTGAAACACGCCAACACAACCAAAAGTTTTTCAAAAATTGCACATCTTCTTTGAAATCTGACATGATTTTTGTTTGAAATTCTCAATTTTGTTAGAAAAAGGTCAATACAACTTAAAGAGGATAAAAAATGAAAAATCTTGTTCAAACTATAACGATCTTTGTTTCAAAATACCAACGTCAGACGTAAAACGCTTACGTAACTAGCATCAATATAAAATAAATATAATTTTTTCATTCATTCATCAGTTAATTTAAAAGTTTTCATTATCTGCGCATCAGTATTAAAAAGGACGAATGTTTATCTATGCGCATAAGTTTTTCTATGATTTATCTTATCAAAGGAATTAGTCTTAGACTTAATCTTCCAAATTTAAAATTGATATAAAACAACTTCGAGTAATGCAAAGCCCAGCAGGTTTTCAACAACAATGATTGACAGATTTTTGAGACACGTCATTACACAACTTTTCTTACATAGGATTCATCACATACATTTTTCAATTACCTTATTTCCATGGAGACAGCTTGATTTTGAAAATGCAAAGGTGCAGAAAAATGTCAACTTTTATGTGCATTACAGAATATAGGAAACCTCAAATTCTGTAATGTAAAATTTACTCAATGAAATGAGACGTATTCAACAGTCTTTAAACTTTTATACCACATGGGCAAAAATAAATTGAATGTGAAATAATGGGCAAAAATTTGATTTGAAAAATGAATAAATCATAACTATATTTTTTGAATCTTTTGAAACGCTTTTAAAATCGCACTGTTTCATTTTTTCAATTAAAAATACTGACCGCATAAGGTTTTAGTTTGGTGGTATTGTCCATTCTCGTAGATAAATGAAACTCGTAGCCAGGAAAATAAAAAAATTTCGGATTCACAGTAGTATCTTATCTAATAAAAAGTTTAAAACAAAGTCCGTTCTAAAAACGATTTAATTAAAAAAAATTTAACTTTTCATTTTTTCCAAAATGGTAAAAACTATTTCATAAACGTTGATTTCCATAAAAATTATAAGTGTTTGACACGAAATACAATACAATAAGACCAAAATCACTACCCCTAATCATGAAAAACTACCTTTATAGGGGTTAAGTTTTAAAATACAATATATTCCACTTTCCTATAAAGGGTAGTTTTTCACACTCAGGTGTAGTATTTTTGTTTGAATTGGGTCAACCTTTTTTTTTCGTCTGGTACTGTTTAGTTGTATTTACTAAGAAATACTTGTTATTTTTACGGAAGTTAACGTCAATTAATAGTTATAATCATTCTGGGGCTGTTTAAGGTCACAGAAGCGCTGTTTAAACTTTATTATAAATCAAACAGAAAGTTGTATTTACTTTTGCACAAAATGTGATAAATTTTGGGGGTATGTAATAAAAAAACATTGCATTTTTTTAGGACACCCTAATTTATAGTGTATGTAAATCAGGTCTTCATTTTGTCCCCCTAAAAAATTCGCATTGGCCCCGAAACTTTTTCTACCAAAATATCTATTTTCAAAATTGCTCGAAAGATTGATATTTTGATATTTGGTTGAAAGAGGTAACGACTAAGTTAAAGTTGGCTAAATATTTAAAGATTCAAGTTCCTGGCAATGGGATCACATATGTCAACTTCGAATTAGTATCTGCCTTGTTTAATTGAACATCAGAATAATAATCCTTCAGTATACTTTAAAAATCGATATTTCGGAAGAAAAATACTCGAGAAAAATGCGAAATTTTCCGGAAGTTGGAATGAAGATCTCATTTGTATATTGTATATCAGTGAATATTTTATATTTCTGCCTACGGATTATTCATCATCCGCGAAAATTGATCAAATTTTCAAATTGACGAATTTAAAAGGGAAACTACATATATTTCAGCACCAAAAAATGAAAACGGGGCTTAAATTCTTAGCTAATTTTTTTTTAACTTTGTCCATAATTTCATATTGAAGTTACTATTGTTCATATAATATAAAAGTTAAAAGACTGATACTAGATATTTGATTCAATTTAGTTTCATTTCATGGATGTTGAATTTTTCTCTATTCTTTAATGCAAATCAATATAAAATTTTTCTGTACCTTTGGTACCATGAAAACATAACAAAAGGTAAGTTTTTTTTTTGTTCAGGGAAATAATTTCTATACTATCTCAAAAATTCCCGCTTCGACTGAAGGATGGGGACCATCAAATACTTAAAAAGTGCCAACTTCCAAGCAAAAGTGTTGATGTAAAAGTTGTTAAATCTGATGAATCACACCCTATTAGGTTTTTCATGGTGATAAAATTTTATTGTTAAGAGAAAAATAAGTCTTAAATGATTTTATACATAATTTTGCAAAAAATCGAAAATAGCGCTACAGTGTTAATAGCCATTTTGTCAAAACTTTTTAGGGAAATAATGATGTGCTTTTGATATTTCAGTATCTTAATATTGTTTTCACGAAATCAGGAATTTTCTTTTTTCAGACAAAAAAAAAATATTTTTTTTCTTTTTGAGACGCGGGCAAAAAACAGACTATCATGAATTAATTACTTTCTAATTTTTTTACAGAAAAAGATTACATTATGAAAAGGTAGAAAAATGTAAAGTTATCCAAGCAGATTTTTAAACAAGATATTGAAGAACAGGAAATATTATTTTTGTTTGTAGTGGCTCTGTTCTATCCTGCTATCCATTATATGTTCCGAATCTGCTTTTTTTTCTAGAATTCGAAAACTTTTTATTATTTTTAAGTAATGTAATAATTGTATTTTTGGTTTGGTGATACGCTAAAAAGGATTTAGAAGTTCAGGTAGTTCAATATTAATCTAGACTTTACTGTTTTAAGTTAAGAGATGAATTTACACATTTATAGCAGCAAGTAATATTACGCAGATGACATAACGATATTAGTTAGATTTAAGTTTGAAGTTCAAACTTCAACTGTGAGCTGAATTCTAACTTGAAATTGGATTCGAAATAACGACGAAACTCAATTGCAAAAGCCAGTAGTCTTCAGGCGGAGCAACTTTTCTTCTAAAATTGTTACCATTTAAATTTAAATTAGTTAAAACTGTTTTTCTAACAGTTAAACCTCTTTCGTAAATGGTTTGCAATTCTTAGCTTTGCAATCGATTACCTCACAAAGACTTATTTTGTATCAAACTACATATTTCTTTGCAGATGAAAAAAAAATCGATGCAAATTTCTACCGGGTAAATTACGCTCTGATTTTAAATAATATCTTCTTTCAAATGAAAGGATTTTTCAGTACGCGAATCACAATTCAATATCTTATATTCACATCGATCCCAAAATTTGCTAAAGTAGTTTAAGAATGTTTGAAATTTTTGAAATTATTATCGTGTCGCATATTCCTGATTAAAAGACTTCATGCAACCTTTTAAAACGTGCGAGTTGATGTATGTTTTTTTAGAATACAGCTTTCACTTTATCATTTCTTATGATAGAAAAAGAAATTAGTGATCGTTTGGTTAATTTTAATTTCAAGATATGAATAGCTTTTCATGTGTCCTCAGATGTGAATTTCGTCGTTGGTCATCGTGTCCAGGGACATCTTTTGTTTTTCGATGAAAATAGTAGTTTTTATATTTAAACCATATAAGAAAGCAATATTGACTTGAATTTTGCAATGTGCCTGTGTAAAAAAATTGTTCAAAATGTAAATAAAATCGGCACTTCAAAAATTTTTCTAAACCACAAAAAACGTACATTTTCGCCATTTCGTCGTGGTCCATGTTTTTTTTCGGATGGGTAGACACAGTCAAAACAAATTTTTTATATTTAAAAAAATGCAAGGACTTTAGAATATTCCAGGAAGTCCGGAAATTCCGAATATTTAAGGCTCATGTAGTGGGTATTCCAACCTACAAAACTCACCTCAAA
>CAKNXH010000059.1:28983-46063 GCA_932178445.1 Andricus quercusramuli | reverse complement strand
AATTCGAGTTGGAATTCACAGGCTCAAGTCAATCAGACTCCATTGTGGCCGCTGGTCACTATGAAAACGATTTTAAATTTGTGTTTTTTCACCCTACTAATCAGAGTCGATTTTCAAGACAAATTTTTTGTCATTTATTCCAAAGACATTCTGACTCTTATGGCTTCATTCCAAACCTGAATTCGAGTTGGAATTCACAGGCTCAAGTCAATCAGACTCCATTGTGGCCGCTGGTCATTATGAAAAGGATTTTAAATTTGTGTTTTTTCACCCTACTAATCAGAGTCGATTTTCAAGACAAATTTTTTGTCATTTATTCCAAAGACATTCTGGCTCTTATGGCTTCATTCCAAACCTGAATTCGAGTTGGAATTCACAGGCTCAAGTCAATCAGACTCCATTGTGGCCGCTGGTCATTATGAAAACGATTTTAAATTTGTGTTTTTCCACACTACTAATCAGAGTCGATTTTCAAGACAAATTTTTTGTTATTTATTCCAAAGACAATCTATTGACTAAGGATCACATCAGAAAATCATAGAGACAACAACTTCGACTTTTTCTAAAAATGTTATTTTTTCGTCAAAGAATAATACAGTAATATATTTACCAAGTCTTCCCAGCTTACTAGAATTGATTTCTAATACGTGGGTGGGTTCGATGGAGTATTAGGGGTACATTATGTAGCCTAAGGTTTCTCTGGAAAAATCATGAACACAATAACTTTGCATTTTGTGGAAATAACTTTTTTTTGCTAATTACAAGTTTGGAAAATCTTTACAAAATCTTAACAGCCGCATGTAATTTATTTCTTGTGGGTGGATGGACTTTTGGGGATGTTATAATAATAATCCAGAATCCAAGGACCTTTTAAAAAAATCAAAGGCGCTATAACTTTGATTTTTTAGAGAAATGATTATATTCTCATGGACTAAGATCGGAAACTATTTACCGGGTCTTTCCAGCTTTCTACAGTTGAGTTCTATTGCGTGGGTGGGTTTTGTGGGGTGTTGGTTGCACATTATATAGCCTAAGGTTTCTCTGAAAAAATCATAAACACAATAACATTGCATTTTATGGAAAATGCTTATTTTTGCTAATTACAAATTTGGAAAATCTTTACCAAATCTTTTTTAGCTATGTGTAAATTATTTCTTCTGTGTGGGTCGTGTGAAGGGAATGTTATAAGAACAACTCAGAATTAGAAGAAAATGTTGCAAGTTTTGTTTATCTATTTTATCAGTCAGTATTTTGCGTTGAATATATTTTTCCTTCTTTTTCTCCTATATTTTTGTAAGATAATATTTATTTGTTATGTTTTTCAAATAATATATTATAACTTATTAAGAATTATTGCTCCTACCTATGTTTCAATGCTTTTTCTATTTTGAATATGGCGCCAGAAGTCCTTTTAAATCGATTTAGTGATCGATCGGGTCACCAGGCGGCGCTGATTGTACTGTTTCTGTTTACTTTTTTTCGATCGTTGAAAAATGTTCTAATTTTTTAATTTTTTAATACTTATCGCGAGTTTTGACGTTCCGGAGGGACTTTCCCCCTCAAATATGGATATGTGCTTCCTGTGGGGGAAAAAATTGCCCCCTGACATCCTTTCGGTGCGCCAGCATTCGAAACCAATTTTTTGAGGTGAGTTTTGTAGGTTGGAATACCCACTACATGAGCCTTAAGGAATTCGGGATATTGAAGGATTTCGGGGAACTCGGAGAATTTAAGGGATTTTAGAGTGGTTAGGAATAAAAAAAACTTATTAACTGAAAATGAAAATTAAAGAAACATACACAGTAAAACATACAAAATATTAATTTCAAATTTTTTTGGTACAATTCCAAAGATCCAGAATTAATCCCGCAGAATTTCATACATTATAAATTGAACATTATTTTATTTTACGCTGATGAAGATTGCTTATTTCTAGTTTTAAAAAAAATCGAATATTCAGGCATCCAATATGAAGTGAAAATAATTATATTTAAAAATATTAGAAAAATATTCAATATGGGACGTTTTTACTTTCACATTGTACGTATAGTAAAGCTTTCTATTAGAAAGAAAACTGTATCTATTACCTGAAAGGATTTACAGTTTAGTGTTTACACACACACACAATTCAAAATAGTTTAATTTTAAGCAAATTATTATATTTAACGGGGTGTCTCGTCGTCCCGAATTTTCGGGACGATTAGTCCATCCCCTTTTCCAACTCCCCGATTTTCCGGGACGACTAGCCACAGCCTATAGTTAAATTATTAGCAACAAAAAAATATCGACGTATCAAACTTATAACCTTTTGATCATTTTATTAGTGAAATGACTTTCGAGTAGATAGAAAGAATTAATTGAATATCAAAATGTATAATTAGTTTAAGATTCAATACACTTCTTTTTACAATCTACTTATGAAATTAAAATTCTCACCGGCAAATATTACCAACGCAGTCAATTTAGAGGTTTTATGAGTAATATGGCTGCTGTATCAGTCTAAAGTTAGTTTATCAAAATCTACAATTACTATCTGGATTTGCATGATAAAAATTGATTATGTGTATCAATATTGTTAATTTTCAACTTATTATTAAACCTCAAAATGAAATAATGAAAAAACAAAAGCATCAATACAAACCACCTTTATGCGGCGAGCACTTGCCGATCACTTATTCTGTATGAATTGATATGTTGCAGATGAGGGCGAAGTAAAATTGTTCCTTAAAACCCTAATGGCCATAATTTCATTATTAATCATCAGCCGTATGGAAGAGAGAGTTTATACGTTCGTCAATGTATCTGTACCTCAAATTTCATAAAAAATGGTGATACCAATCTTCTTGATTTGCACGGCAGTATACGAAAAAAAATTAAGTCTGAAAGACAGATGTTGCAGTGTGTTATAATTTCTCTGTGGGTAATTTTTTTGCCTTGGTAGCTGCAGCAGGAAACCACGTCAGCCGTGATCTGGGAGAATAAGATTTATCTCGGCATAAGTAAACGACATTAAGGAAGATCGATCGGCCGATGGAGGCACCGACTCCGTAATTACGATTCCCCCGTGCTTGACTTATCTACACCCTTTGCTAACTCGTTTCGAAAGTGAAACTGGCTGAAAGAAAGCGGTTCAAATTCGATCCGCAATCTCTTTTCCTTCCAAGTTCGAACAGTTTCTTTTCTCTCAGTAATAAAAAAATGATAATTTCCTTCCCACCTGTCAGTTGCAGTATCTGCAGTTTCAATGTCCGGATCTCTGCCGTCAGCCTTTCAACTTCAAGTCTCGTCTCTTCTTCACGTTGATTCGCCTCCAGTAAGCTGGCAGCTGTGACAGGACCTGGACAAACAAAAATAAAACGATGGCATCGTCAGTGATTCAGGTAACATTATCTATACTCGTTTTTCACCAAGTCTGAGTGGATAATGTGGAAATTATTTCATGGGATATTTTATAATAATTTAGAATGTTTTGAAATGTGGTAGATCATCCTACAATTTTTAATCGACAGCATTTTTTTAAATTTTCAGTATTTTCTGCATTACTCTAGAAATTAGTTTAATTTTCTGATATGCTTTGTAATTAATTTCATAGAATGATGTTGAACATTCTAGGACGTTGTATAAATTCCTATAATTTTCTAGATTACACTGGAATTTTTCAGAGTGTTCAAGAGTTCGTAACTTATCCTGAAATTAATGGATATATTTCTGGACTTTTCTATAATTTGTTAGACTTTTCTGGAATCTTAGGAAATATTGTAAAATGTTCTGGAATATTTCAGAATGATCTAGATTATTTTTTAAGTCAAGATGATTGCAAAATTTTCTAGAAGATTCCTAACATTAAAAATATATACAATTCAAAAATTCATCATCAAACAAATTTTGAAATATCAAGTTCAAAGAAGGTTTGATACAATAATCAATAACTTTGAATTGAGAGCGTTTAAAATGAATGAAAATTTATATATTGAACAATTTTGTATGCAAAAAGGTATTGCAAATGATTTTCTTACGGACTTATGTAATATCATTATGAGGAATAGGCAAAACAAAACACGGTACTAATTTCATCGTCATTTCCATTGGATTATCACACATTTATGTAGCGTTATATATTTTCCTGTATAAAGGTTTTTTGCTTCTCCTGTAAAATTAGGTTGATTAACCTTAGCACCATTCAGCTTCTCCACCATTTCTATTCCAATGGCAGAATGAAAACTTATGAAGACGCGAAAATTGAAAAATTAGCGGTTAACATCAAAACTCTGAACTCTAAAATTATAACCATTGAAGGTTAAAGAAATTATTCAATAAATGAAGTATAAATTTAAGATAGTTTAATTTTGATCTATTTCAGTAAAAGCATTTAAATAAACTTAATCAACCACTTTGATTTTCACCCTTCAAAATTTAACGTTTTATTTATTATGAACCTTTGGACAATAATTATCCTACAAGCTGATCTGAAGTCCAGAATTATTTATTGAAAAATCAATAATGAAGCATTTCTTTGCGAGGGAAACAACTTCATGTTGAAGGTGATACATTTTATAAGATGTCAAACTGACGTGTACTAATAAACCGTCACGTAAACTTGATATAAAAAATCGAGAGGCAGAAAAACACGCGAAAAGCGAGCGGAAACGCAGAAACTTGAATGCGGACGGAATAAATGAATGGTAGATTAATATATATAATAATAATTCTAAAATATTTTGAAATGTTCTAGAAGTTTTCCGAAATTTTGAATTATCTGTGGAGCAAAAAGATTAAAAGGAAGAAAAGGGGAATGATCGAAATGTTTGTGGATCCAAAGGCGGCGTTTGACTCACTGGGTCAAGTAGTAGATACATTCTGGTTGCTGTGATGAGTAAGACAAGGTTGTTCTCTATACTTATTTCCGTCAAATATATTCATTTCAGACTTTGAAGCAGAAGCGAAGAGAAAAGGATCGAGAAGACTTAGAATTGGAAGCGATATTACACTAGTTTAGGCGGACGATATATTGGCGATGTCAGTGTATGAAGAAGGAATAGCAGGCTTGATTACAGGATTGAAAAAAATATTTGTATGGGGAAAAGTTGAATTTGAATGGACAGAAGACAAGGATAGTGAGGTTCAGAAAAGGAGGGGAATGAAAAAAATCGTGGACTGGGAGATTGAAGGATGTAAAGTTGTAAGAAGTGAAGGAGTTTAAATATTTAGGATATACCTTGTAATCAAATGGAGATCATAGAGCTGATATAAGAGAAAGGATAAAAACCCAGCAGGGGTCATGAAACCGATATGGGGAATATGAAAAGCGAAGTTCAAAAAAAGATTGGTGAAGGAGAATGTGGTTATTTTATATGCTGGTATGGCTTGTATGTAATATGCTATGGAACAAAGATATGGGGACGGAAGGATAGGAAACAGATTGAGAGGCTAAAATAAAGGTATATAAGGCGGACGCTAGGGGTAGACTAAAGGAGGCCTGAATATATGGTGAGTAGAGGAAGCGCAAAGAGATGAATTAGGTATCATAGAGGGAAAATGGACGTGGAAATTTGAGGGGAGGATGATGGCTGGAAAGGGTAGGCGTTAGCGAATAATTTTTTAATGGAGGTAAAAATATGAAGAGGGAGGACGATAGAATTAACGACATGGTAAGAAGAAGGAAGGGAGTTCTTTAGCGCTAGAGCTATAGGAGAGAAGACTAGTGTAAAGTATGAAGAATAGAAGAAAAGATACCTTATAGAAAGATGGGAGAGAGGGGTGATCGAGGGTTAAACATATAATAAATGGTACTGTATAAGATGATGAAAAAGAAAGAAGTACTAAAATATTTAGAAAACAATATAAAGAGAGAGAGAGAGAGAGAGGGAAGATGGACAAGAGCAGGAAGATTATAATTAGGAAACAAGGTAAGGAAAGGGATATATATTGGAAAAAAAGAGAACAGAATGTGCACATCATATGAATGGGAAGAGGAAAAATAGGAGCATGTATGAGGAAGGTGTAGAAGAGGAACTGAAGATAAGAGAAGCTAGCAACAGAATGTGGTGAAGATTTTGGTGGGGGATGAATTTATGAAGAATGAATGAAAGAATTAAAGGGGCCAGAGAAACGATTGTGAAAGAATAAAAGATAGATGTTTCCGATTATTCTTGAGTATTCCACAATAATTTTGAAGCAATCTGGAATGTTTTAATACTCCATCACATTATGAAATGCTCTTGCACGTTCTAGAATGTTTTAGATTATTCTGAAATGTGTGATAATGTACTAAAATAAAATGACAGAATTTTCTTTTGGCAATGAAACTACTTCAACGCAAAGTTAAATAAAAATTAAAAATTATTCAAATTCAGATTCTCCCTTTCATATCTATGAACATAACATAAAAACATTCTCAGAATTTGAAGAAAAACTTAAGAATTTACTTCCTCGGAAAATACTAATGGAAAATTTTCCGTAGAAAGTCAAGTTCCTCAAATTCCAATATTCATACGATTTGTATAAAATTTCTGGAATTCAGAATTCTCGACCTATTTGCATACGATCGAAACAATGTTCATGCTACAGAGATTCTAGAATTTCAAATGTGCAATAAAATCGAAATATTTTCACACATACGTTAACTGCAGCTAATGTTCTTGTTCAATTTTTGATTACAAAAGAAGTAAAATAAAATCACTACAACAAATATTATATTAGAATATAGCCGATGGAATTAATAAGTTACTGAAATGAAGTTTCACCCTGCTGCTTTTATGGCGTCTTCTTCATGGAGTGAATGCAGCTAGTATTTTATTTAATGCCATATGCACTGTACAAGAAAATGCACCCTTAGTCGTAGTTGAAGCTTTGAACAACTTTATGACCTACAAACTTTTCATTTTGGCTTCTGTACCATCCTAATTTTCTATAATGCAAACAATCGAAGCTATGGTGTGAGTCTTTTTTTGAAGAGGGACTAAAATATCCTTATGCAGTCAATAATTCATAAATTTTGTATTATTTCTGAACCTAACTATCATTCAAATTGATATTTGCGCAGTGCAGAGTAAAAGATTGTTTTCGAGAATAATTTATTCTCAACTTTGTCTTTAAAAAAAATAAAAATACTGAAAATAAAATAATGAAAAGGGCTAAATGAGTCAAAAATCAATATTTTTAATTGATTAGAAACTTCTCTCATAAGTTGAAATACTTAAAATATGGCAATACATTAGAAAATGCTAAAATTTCATGAAGTGCCTTGATATCTTATGAAAGCTCATAAACTCCTATATATTTATAAAAAAAACCCGTTCAATTCCTTGAAAATAATTTCAGATACTTTCAGAAAAATTGTTAATAGATCATAATCAAATTAAAAATTTCAAAAGCCTGTGAATGCCCATACGTTTTTTTAATTTCCTTAAAATCATTTGAAATGGCTCATAATTTTTTCAAACTCATCAAATTGATTGGAATCTTCAGTTTTATGGATATCTTTCAAAATATTTTACAATCCCTAGAAATCCACTGAAATTCCTTGAAATTATTAGAAATCACTCGAAATTCTTTGAAGCCTCTCAAAATTAGGTAAAATCTCTCAACATATTTAAAAATATTCATTGTAAAATCCCCTGAAATCCCGTGTGATTCCTCAACATCTTTTAAGCTCGGACGAAATCACTGGAAATAATAATAAATGCATGAAAATACTTCAAAATACTTCGGAAACGTTAAGATTTTCTTCAAACATTTCAGAATTCAAACTTATCCTCAGAAATTTTCTGAAATCTTCAAAATTTTAATATCTGTTGCAGAGATAATTTAATATCTGTATCTGCAAGAATGATGAAATAGTTAGCCATCATAATGATCACAAATTAAATTACAAGTTGTAAACAAATTGATATTTAGCAGCGCATTTCATGTTGACACTTATAATGTACTAAACGAAGCAATAAAAAGTCATTCAAAAGCCAATCAGGTTTTCAACAACAATGGGTACGAGATTTTCGAGAGATTCAGTTGTATCACTTTTTGTAGAAAGAAAGTTATAAAAATTCATTTCATTTTCATTTTATCAAATTATTCAAGAATAAAAACGATTTTTTATGAAGAAAAAATATAAAAAAACATTACCAACATTTGTAAAAGGATTTACATGCAATTTATTATTTAATTGGTGGCTAATTATTAACTTTCGATATGAGCTAAACAACCAACGTTTTCTTTGGAAATTCGTTAATTGCATGTAAAATTCTTTAAAACTCGAATCGTATTTTTCATACAATAATTTAAAAGCAATTCGAGTTAAAATTTAAACTTGGTAATAATTTCATTTGACCTTCAGGTATTGATATTTCTTGAAATTATTATTATTTTATAGAAAGAAAAAGATATTGTATGGAAAGAAAAATATATTTTCTTTATACCTCGGTCGAAAGTACGCAACTTTTGCGCCTATTTCAGGGCAGAAAGTTAATGATTTGTGCATCGGTAATGCTGCACGCACGCCCTCTGTAATAGCGGGAGCAAAAATTTTTTTGATTTGTATTGAGACGTGAAACTGGTTTCATTACCCCGACTGACATTATTCATTTGTTAGTAACCATGGTTTGTTATTAACTGTCTTTTGTTTAATTTGAATGTATTTTATGTTTATTTAATTTCAATTAATTTATATTTGTTAAATTTAAATTAATGTTCATGTTAGTTAAATTGGAAAACTTTTATGCTCAGTTAACTTGAGAAATTTTCATGTTTTGTTATTTAAAAAAATACATGTTTATTAAATTTAAAAATTTTCATATTTGTTAGCTTGAGAAATTGTTTAAAAATAAATGTTCAATTGTCTACATTGGTTTATTTTTATTTGATGCCTGCCCCCCCGACCAGCAGGACTCGCTTCGCTCGTGCCGCAAATGTCGGGGGCAGGCATCATTATTTTATTTTCGATGCAATACATTTATTATTTTTCTCCGTACTTTCAACCGGCTATAAAGAAAAGCAGTATACACCACACGGCCAGAAAGTGTGAGAGCCCTGAACTGCGCGCTGCGATGCCCTCGGCTTCGCCTCGGGCATCATGGCGCGCAATGCAGGAATCTCACACTTTCTGCCCTAGTAGTGTAATATACTATTTTTGGATTTTCAGCAAAAAAAGTCTGTCTCACTATAATATCGCTATATTCATGTTTGGTTCTATCAGAACAGCTAACATTTTTGGTACCAAGAATTTTCTATTCTTATAAAGCATCCCCGAATCTCGGAGGCAGGTTTTTCTCCCTGTGAGAAATTTAAAATTTGATTTCTGGTTGTTATCGATAGTCGATTCTATTTAATGATTTTGTTAAAAAAATTTCTTTGTCGTTGAAAATATGACTGTCTTGTTGAAAAATTCGTCTTTCTGAGTTGAAAATTCAACTGTTTTGGTAAATTTTTGACTGGTTGGCTGAGAACTCACTTCTTTGTTGAAAAATCATATTTTTGGTCTAGCAATTCAAGCGTTTTGTAGAAAATTAGTCTCTTTTGGTTTAAAAAGATATTGCATCTTCTGTGGCTAAAAATGCAACTTTTTGATTTAAAATTCGTTTGTTTTGTTCAGGAACTCATATGTTTTGTTAGAAAATTGGTCTTTTTCTTAGAAAAATAATCTCACTAGATGAAATGTTCATCATTTTTGATAAAAATTCGATAATTTCTTTAAAACTTGAACTACTTTTTCGAAATTTCTTTTTTTTGTGTGTGAAAAAAACTATTCTAACTGAAAATGTTATTATGCCATTTTTGCTTAAAAATTAATTTTTTTTTAGTTCAAAGTTCATTGATTTTGTTCAAAACTTATCTTTTTTGGGTTAAAAATTGAATTATTTTCATAAAAATTGGGGATTTTAGCTTTAAAATCCAACAATTCTGATTGGAATTAAATTTTTTCAAATTTGACAAATCATATTTTTGGGTTGAAAATTCAACTGATTTGTGAGAAATTCGTCTTTTCGACTTCAGAATTCAACATTTTGGATCAATTTTTTTTCTTTGTTTACTAAAAAATCTTTTTTGATTGGAAATTCAACTCTTTTCAAAATTCCTCTCTTTTGTTCGAAAATAATATGTTTTCATTGAGGATTCAACTAGTTTGTTAAAAATTAAAAAATTTGTTGTTGAGAATTATTCTTTTTTAGTTGTAGATTCATCTTTTGGGTTTGAAAATTGAACTATTTTGTTGAAAATTTCTTTTTTCTGGCAGAAAATTGAATTATTCTATTATTGGTTCAAAATGTATCTTTTTGCGTTGAAAACTCAACAATTTGGTTGCAAACTTGTTCTTTTTTCGGGCAGAAAATTAATCTTCTTGGTTGAAAATTCATCTTTCAGTTGAAGAATCAACTATTTGGTAAAAATTTAAACTACTTTGTTTAAAATGCGATAGCTCTAAGTTGTAGTATATGTTTCTTTACTGATATTATTTAATAAACATTTTTCTGATGTAAGATCTTTCAATTGCCCACCATCCCTTTCTTCACCATCATAAGAAACATTACAATTTTACCGCTCATAGTTTACCTTTTTTATAAAATTCTGTATGACTATTGTCACTGAAAGTCTTTAAGACAAATTCAGAAACAAACATTTTGTTTGCATAACATCATTGATCTTCTAGATGTGAGGATGTTTTTATACTTGAAAAAAAAATTTATAACGGTCAGGAAAAAGTCAGGGTAAATCAGGGACTTTCAAAATTGGGATTGTGCAGCGAGCCTGAACAATTGAATATTTTCAACTTCACTTAATATGATCTCAGGTTTATTAAATTTCAACAAAATTCACTTAATATTGAAATCAAATTGAATCTAAAATAAAAATTCAAACCAGTGGAAAGTTTTCTATGGTTGCACGGTTACTTCACTTGATAAGTTGAAGTTTTCTCTTGACGGTTTCCTTTACGGTAGGTTGTTACATTGCTACATTGCTACAACTACGAGAGGGTTTACGGTCTGTAAAGAATCGAGCTGGTAAGTACGATAAATTGTGCGGTGTTTCTCCCTTGCGCACAGAGTGTAAGTGAAATAAATGTCTCTGTTCTCGGCTTAATGGGTATCCTGCTTCCCAACATCTCAGAACCAGCCTCTCTCCTTCGTGCCAGACATGCTTTTTGACACTAATTCATAAAAATCCTCGTAAATCCGTTCCCATCGAGAAAATTGTCCACTTTATCACTCTAAAAGAAGTCATTCAATTGTATTTCATTGAAAAAATAAATGCAACTCTTATTAAATTACAATTTCTAATTTCCATTTCTCTTAACAAGTTTATAATTGGAAAATTTAAAATTGAAATGTTAAAAATTTTGAAATTAGGTTGATGGCAGATCAAAATTTATTTTCATAGTTAGAGATATGAAAATTTGAAATGTATTAAATTATACTATTGTCGGTATAATCAATGGTTTGTCTGATAGAAATTTTCCATTCATTTTAAAAGAAATAGTCAATTTAAAGAATGATATACTTAGTAAACCATAAAATGTACGTTTCGAGAGAATGAAGCACTTATAGAAATGATTTCAATCTTTATAGGCTCTTTTGTCGAGCGACACTTAAGTCTCTTTCCGTGCCTGACTGCAAACGCATTTTCTACTGAAGAAAATGCGTTATAAATCTCAAAGTAGTTACGGTAAGATTTGATCAGCCGTAATCTGATCGGAAGAATTCACTCTCATAGACACTTAAGAAAAAATGTTCAATCTTTCTTTCTTTATTTCTATATTGTAATATGTGTTTTATTTTCTTAATTCAATCCTATTCATTGATATCATAACATTTTGATCCTTTGTCAGCAGTTACTGATTAATCAATTCAGCATCATAGAATTTTATTAAATATAATATCATAGAGATTTTTCTTATGATGAATCTACTTTCTATAAACATTGATGCGTTAGAAATTGTAATAAATAGAATTGAATGCTAAGGGTTAGCAGCATTAACTTTGATGTATTCGAAAAAAGAATATTGGAAAAGCAATTTTCATTCGCGCATTTGCATTCGGCCCCTACTGAACCACTATTTCCCAGAACCTCATCACCTGATTACCACCTCTAAATCTTTACAATTTTGACCCCTCATCCCTTCGCTCACCCCTAGCGGTATATTAACTCTATTTTAAGTTTCTATTTGAAGCAGATTTCTGTCCTCTACCTCTTCACTCCTATGTTCTTTTCCCTCGGCTCTGGCCTTCTTTATTGCACTCACTCACTTATGTACCTCCTTTTAAAAACTTCTACCCCCCTGATCTCTACCCCTATATATGAAATAACAACTACTTACAGTTTCAAAGCACTTTGTAAATGACTAAAAGGCCATGAATGAAATATTTTCATGTAAAAGTATTGAGAAGGTCCCGTTTTAGAAGAAGGGTCCTTCTTAGTCACATTTCCCCTATTGTTACAATCTTCTCTACCCCCTGAAACCATGAAATAATTTTCATACCTCTCCCCCTCGCAAATCTACACTTCAATCCCTATTCCCCTCCCAACTCTACCCAACAACATCTTTTCGCCTCCTGACTCTACCCTTTAACCCCTACTCTTATCTCAAACGTCTGAAAAAAGGATTGCAGCCCACCCACCCTTATATTCCTCCTCATTCCTCCCTATCACACTTTCCAAGTCATCTTATCACTTTATTACGCTATCTCTCCCTGTATAACCTTCGACTCCGCTATCCTTTCTCTTATTCCTAGGGGTATACATTCCTCCATGTTGATTTTTTATTGGTAGCAGATTTCTTACTTCTACCTTTTAACCTTTAAACCCTATTTCCTTCCCCTTCCCCTTCCCCTCTGGCCTCTTATACTCAGCTCCATCAGTTGTGACCCCCTTCACAACACCACCACCCCTTAACATCTTATGCCCTCTTTAGCCACCAATCTTCTGCCACTCCTTTCCTTCATTATTTCACCTCATTATCTTCTCTTCCTCTCTATAATAATCTTTGACCTCAATATCCTCCTGTCACTTCTAGGAGTATTTTATGCTCTATTTTCAGTTTTCTTTGGAGGAAAATTTTTACTGCAGGTATCCCTATTTTTCTGCAAACGATGCTGATACTTCAGATAGACTATTACTTCACTCAGATCCCTCAAGAATTCATAAATATATTCAACATTTACAGAACTGAGGTACAATTTGAACAGAGTTTGAAGCGAAATCCAATTTAGCTATGTAACTGAAACCTGTTTTGAAACCTGATATGATTTTATTTACCCCTTGTCATAGTTGAGATCAACAAATATGCAGATACGTTACACGGACCTTTGAATCCTGTACCCCTTGCACAAACAAACTGTGATAGCCTTACTGTTTGATCATACACTTAGCCTTCGACATAGGTACCTGCACGATATGTACACCCAAGGGCGGATGCTGCATGTTGACCTGCATTAGTAGCTTGCTATCTGCCAAGTGGAATGTCCTGAAGTTTGCTATCTATACTCGTTCATGGGTTTGCACCATCCTGCTAGTTTGAATCGCTCTTCCATATCTCTATTATCATGTTATCAACCTCCTTCCTCTCCTCCATGTGATAGACACATATGCCCTTCCATCAATTTCCTCCTCATTAAACCAATAGTTCCATCGATCAAGCAAGATAAATATGTTCAGATCGCAATGGGAATTGCCATACATCTGAATCAATAAAGCATGCAATAGTAACAGACAGCTCGTCGAAACGAGATGAAAATGAGACAAATAATTCCTGTGAATGGCATTTCTTCAACATTTTAGCGAATTCAGGAGAGAGACGGACAGCATTCGTAAAAGAAATTTCTGTTATAACTATTTTTTAAATTAGATTCTTTTATTGGCTTTTAGAATATTTTAGAAACGTCAAGAACATTCTGGAATATTTAGAGGAGCTCTAAAATAAAGAATTTCCAATGAAATTATAAATTGTTCCAGAAAATACTAGAATTGATGAATTAATTTCCCAGAAATTCAGGTTCTTCAAGAACAGTGAAAAGTATCTGTTACAGTCGTATTCATGAGAGTGTAACAGAATCGTACACATTTTCGATAATTACGAATTATCGTAATTAGATTTTTTGAATGGATAATAATTTAAAAAGTTCTAGATAATCAATAATCAAGTTGATTATATTATTATAAAGGAATGTACATTCTATTATTTGTAATTGGAAGCATTCAAAATTGAAGCGTGACAGTACATAACTAGATAATCAACATTTTTTCGAAAATTGTTTTATTGCATAAATAATTCTTTAAAAATAAAGTATACATTGTGATGAAAAGATTTTTTCGAATTCTTTTTTTTAGTATATGTGGTCATACAAAAATTTTGAAGTTCAATTTTAGTTACAATTTTAGCGTGATTATCTTTTATTGGAAATAGAAAATTTTTCATAGTCCTTTCTCCGAATAATTGTTTATCTCAGTGCTATACCGTCACACTAAATTTTGATTCGCTCGGAAGAAAATAATTTGTTTCTATGAAACATATGTTATTCTAATTCTGCTTTCCCATATTTCGGAAGCAAGTTTATAGTTTTGTACAAAAAAAAAAAACAAGAAAATTCGATTCACAATAGCTACTGGAAACCGCTTTTCAAAACCTGTTAAATTTAAACCTCAAAATTCTTGGACGATTTACTCGGAGTTGGTTCACTTGTTAAGATCCAAACTGTTTTACTCTCATTCAGAAATTCAATATCTCGAGATTAAGTTTTCAGTTTTTCAGTAAACTTGAGATTACATTTTTATCGTAATCCGCAGCCTAGTCTGTTCCAATTTGTGGTTAATGTCAGTTTGATATTGTCAGCTGATACATATATTTCCTCGAAAATGAATAACTGTTTCTAATCCAATTTTTTGGGGCTTGAATCACTGTCTCATTTTTAAACGTTGATTTTGATTTTACAGAATGTTTTTCCGCTCTTATGAAAAATTGCGATTTTGTTGATTATCTAGTTCTGTACTGCCACCCTTTAACTCACTAATTTCAAATTCAAAAATGTTGAACCTGAATCATTCTTAATTTAAAATTATTACAATTTGACCATTTGAAATTCAAAGCCAAATTCAATACTTCAAAGAAAAAGCGCTTTTGGAATTTAGAAATATTAAATTTTTATTACGTAAAGAAATTATATTTTTACATTAAAATTTATTGGATGAATTTTTTCAAGATAGAAAAAATAAAGTCAACGTCTTTTTCATAATATAAAGTGGAAAAACTTTGAACTGAAAACCTTGAAAATCAAATTGGTTAAAAAAAGATTCAAAATGTAGTAATTTTTAATGGGCAATATTACAAATTCAAGCTGATGAAAAAGATTAATTCAGCATTCGACATGAAAATACACAACTCAAAAATTGTAACCATTGAAAATTGAAGAAATGTTTCAATCACAGAGGTAACAATTTCGGATGGTTCTATTTTCATCTATTTTGGTTTAAAACAAAGTAGACTTTAACTTTCTAATTTTCAAATAAGATGAAAAAGAATACAATTTGAGATCGATATGAACTCAATTTTTGAAATTGTACAATTTTAAACCCTTCAATTTGAAACTATATTTAATTGTCAACTCAAGTTTGAAATATTCAATATTTTGAAATATTTTCAAATAAGGAATAATTCACTCTTCAATGCCTTGTTCTAAAATCTTGTTTGAACTTTTTCTTTCTAATTTTCATTGTTTCAAATTTATACTGCAACTCTCCATTTAAGCTTGTTGGATTACGAATCCTTCTAAAATGGAAAGTGTGCAAATATGAAATCTTTTAATTTTATATAATGCGATTTTGAAGAATTTAACCAAATAAACCACATACCGTGGCATGTTTGAATCTTAAATTATTAAATTTAAAACTGACCGGAATTGAAATAAACCGATTTGGAATTTTGAAATCTAAAATTATCCAATATAAAACTGATTATTAATGCTGTCAACATCAAACTTTTTTTTTTCAATATCAAAATTTTTCAAATGAAATCTGAAGAAGAAAGTAGCCGCTACAAACCTCCCGAGTGCTCATTTTTACGAATAAATAATATAATATTGATTTTTCAACCTGAAGGTATTTGAAGAAAAAAATTGAAGATTTTGCTTAAGTAAACAAAAAGCCAAGGAGAACCTTCAATTACAACGAAGTTCAATTAATTTTCGACCTCCATTTTTGACATCCTTGATTTTGAAGCAAAAAAACTTTAGTTTCAAAGGCCCAAAAATTAAACTATTTTACAGTTGCGCATTCAAAACTATAACTATAAATCGAAATTACAGAAATTTCAAACATGATACAAATATGATTAATAAGTGGCATACCTTATAGTTTCGAGTGACATTTAGAGTGATTGAATAGATTTTTTTATTTGGAAATTTGATTTCTGTGCAAAAAAGAATCACTGTCATTTTCAGCGTTGAATATTGAAGATTTTTTCATTTTATGAATCTTTGAAGTTGAATTATTCTAAAAATGCTGTAAATTTGATCATTCCTAATTAAAAACTTGCCAAATTCTTGAATTCAAACTTAAAACGTTATAAATCAAACAATGTAAGACTTGGTTTCAAAATTGAAGCATTCTTTTATTAAGATCTTGAATCTATATCTGGGGCATTATTTCTCAACTGCCCCAACTTTAAAAGTCATGTTCTTTGATTTTCTTCAAATTCAGGGAATATGCTCACCTACCCAATAGTACTTAATCGACAAATTTATAGACCACAAAAACCACCCCTCTCCAAGTGATGGGGGTGACATTTTCAACCCCAACGCTTGCACGGGTATTTTCAAAAGCTTGCAACTTCCTTTTTATTTTATCGATTTAAATTTTTTGTGAGGGTTTTCGAAAGGATATTTCTTACTCTTTTATTATACTTTATTAACGAAAAAAACGAAAAACGTTTTAAGCATTTTTTAAACAATTTAATTGTTTATTTAACTTTTTTAGCAATTTGGGGTATTTTCTTTTTAAATACCCTCAAAAGAAAGCTTGAGCTTTTGGCTTCAGAAAAGATCCTAAGCAAAAAAATGGTCCAGTGAATAGTTTCCGAGATATAGGCCCCGATGTGAAG
>CAKNXH010000059.1:0-23983 GCA_932178445.1 Andricus quercusramuli | reverse complement strand
TCTGCTATTAAACTTCCTTTGATGTCCGCAATATTTTCAAATATGAATGCTATTTCATTGATTATACAATTTTCACTGAAAAGCCATTATCGAAAAAACCACTGTTCTTTTAATAAATACTTTAATTCAACTGTCTTTCAGTAGTGTCAATTGAGCAAGCTCTTCCAATAACCCTAATACACAATAAATAATTATGCATTATTATATATCCTCAGATTATTATTATTATCAAACTACATGTATAATGTTTTTAAAACTTTTTCTAGAAAAACCGCTTAGACAAATTTGCCACTTACAATTGTGCAATATTATTTTGTGCTACAATGTCGGTAAAGTAGAGACGCATCTTCCTCTTGGAAAAGTGACTCATTAACCCTCTTGTAAAAAATGGTTCAGTATCCCTTTTGTATTAGTGATTCAGTATCCCGTATCGAAATACATAAATTTGGCTCAATAGCCCTCTTGTAAACATGGTTCAGTCCCCCTGGTCCAGTACATCTCGTGTATCAATGTTAGTAAGGTAGGAATGCATGATGACGTCACCAGGACCCTCGCGAATGTTCTAGAAGCTAAAGTGCCTCAGTATCCCTCAGTATCAGTATACTAAAACAGTAGCTTTAGTGGATGATTGAAAAATTTCTAAATATTCTATTATATTAATTTTGTATTTAGCTGATTTTTTATATTTATTTTAAATTTTCGATAGGTTGACGGACCTAGCAAATGGTAAAGGAATGATTATCAAACGTTGTGGGTTGATTAAGGAATCAGACTTTTATGATCAGTAAAAAGAAGTGATCTCTAGAGAAAAAAAGCAGAGATTAATGAAATGTATGAAGACTTAGATGGTCAGTGCATCAAATGTTTTCTAAAAAATCAAAACGTTTAAAACACATCAAGAATATTCTAGAAACTAAATAGCTCTTTTTATATACGCTCACCTCCATCTACCAAAATTTCAGAAGACTTTTTGCGCAATGTTGTCAGATATTTCATCATATACGCTTACCCCCTCTACTAAATTTCTGGTGACTTTTCGACAATGTTGCCAGACATCGCATCATATGATGTAATGAGACATTAGAATAACCTTGAACTTGTTGATGAAAAATGTTTGGCCTTTGAATTAAATTATTTAAACAGAAAGCAATAAAATCATCCTCGATTTCTATCAACTATATTATACAGTAGCTTTAGAGGATGATTGGACATTTTTAAATATTTCTTTTGTATTTTAGCATATTTTTATAAATTTAAATGTTCAACATGTAATAGACAAAATTGTCCTTTCTAAATAAAAGATGAAAAAGATGCTGAAAAACGATCATATATCTGTGAATAAAAATGCATGTGACGTCATGTCATGCATTGTTAAGGAGCGATAAGTGTTGGACAGTGCACTCTTAATATAAATAAGTTAAAGCACGTGTGAAAAAGCCTGGAATAAAATGCACGCTGTATTATCTGTCTCTCTTGAGTCTCGAAATTGTTTGCAGTATCTAATTTCATGTAACACGTCGATAGGTTGACTGTACCTAGCATATGGCAAAAGAATGATATTCAAACTTTGCGGTTCGATTAAGAAAGCGAACTTTTGCAAGCTGTAAGAAAGAAGTGATCTCCTGAGAACGAAAGCAGGGTCTAATGAAATGTGTGCAGCTTGAGACTGTCGATGCATGAATGCTGCTTCTGAAATCAAAACGTCTAAATCAAGTCTGGACGTTATCTCTCTAGTCCTTGCTCGCTACTGGATGCCTGAATAAAGCGATAAAAATCCCTAATATATGACCTACTCTAAGGGATGCTTTAGACATTTTCTTACCTATATTATTATTCAATTGGCTTGGAATAATTTTTAATTCTAATTTTTGTATCTTCTTTTATTTATCCTTGAGTTCTAGAACGTTCTACATTATAAGAAGAGCTGGCCTCCTTTTATAGACGCTTACCCCCTCCACCAAATTTCTGGAGACTTGCGCAATGTTGCCAGATATTGCATCATATGATGCAACAAAGTTCTGGAAGATTCTACATTATATACGACTCGTTTGGAATATATAATTTTTGCAACGCAAAATGTAATGAGTCATTGAAAAAAACCTTGAACTTGTTTATCAAAATGCTATTTCAGAAATTACGCAGTATAATTTGAGTTATAGAAGGTTCTAGACTGCCTAAGAATGTTTCTTAGTATAATTTGAAGTATTGAATCATATGACGCAATCGTTCGAGAAATTGCGTGGTATAATTTGAAGTATTGCATCATAGTTCTGGAAGATTCTACATTATATACGACTCGTTTGGATTATATAATTTTTGCAACGCAAAATGTAATGAGTCATTGAAATAACCTTGAACTTGTTTACTAAAATTCTATTTCAGAAATTACGCAGTATAATTTGAGTTATAGAAGGTTCTAGACTGCCTAAGAATGTCTCTCACTGATTATTTGCCCGTTGAATAAAGACAGGAATTTTTAGTTGAATATGATATCTGTAAGGAAGCAATGAATCGAATTGATAGACAAAACAGGATGCCATGCATAGCTCTGCGTATCAAATTTCATCTGTTCACCGGAAGCGATGAATCATCCTTGTTTTTCTTGCAATAACTATATGGCGCAGTAGAAATTGCCAGGACAATGCAAAATATAACCTTGAAAGTATTTACGCGACATTCTTCAGATAAGAAATAATCTTGAACTGCGTATCAAATTTCATCTGTACACCGGAAGCGATAAATGATCCTTGTTTTTCTTGCAATAACTATATGGCGCAGTAGAAATTGCCAGGACAACGCAAAATATAACCTTGAAAGTATTCACGTAGCATGCTTCAGATAAGAAATAACCTTGAAGCTGCTTGTATGAATTCAGAATTGTGCAATATTACTGTGACGTCATCATCATGGTAGAATGTTCTCGATGTAGATACAGCAGGTCCACTAACCCTCTTGTATCAATGTAGATAAGGTAGGAATGCATGATGATGTCATCAGGACCCTCGAGAATGTTCTAGAAGCTAAAGTGGTTCTGCATCCCTCTTGTAAAAGTGGCTTAGAACCCGTCTTGTAAAAGTGGCTCAGAAACGGTGGCTTAGAACCCGTCTTTAGCTGGTACAATTATGCAATATCACTGTGACGTCATCATGAGCTGTAGAATGTTCATAGAAGCTTTAGGATCCCTCTAGAATGTTCTAGAAGCTAAGCAACACCGCCTCCATTCCAGCCTCACACAGTCACACGCACACAGGCTTACCTCACACAGTGAAAGTATTTACGTGGCATGCCTTAGATAAGAAATAACCTTGAAGCTGTTTTATTATTATTATCATTATTATTATGACGTCACCAGGACCTTCGAGAATGTTCGAGAACGGTCTCAATGCCAACCTCACATGGACACACGCACACAGGCCACCTCACACAGACACACTATTGCTACCTCACACGGACACACGCACACAGGCTACCTCACACAGACACGCACTAATACTAATTGATCCAGAACGCAGCTTACTTATCTACTTACGAACATTCTCAAATACAAATTTAATGAAATTTAAAATACTGATTTCCCTTGATGAGTAGAAAGGATGGGAAAAACTGTGTAAACCCGATTCGGGATGTTTTGCAAAATTCAGTAGTCAATCCATTCCTTTTAATTATTATTTATTCCTTCTATCTCCATCTAGTTTCTATTTTTATCCTTTTTATTTCGCGATGGGAAATTGAATGCCTATGTATATCAAATTTTTCACTCCTATGAATCTCTTTAAAAAAAGAAATATAGGGATCGATATAAAAAGAGAGAGAAACAAATGAAGCGGAGCAAACAGAGGGTCTCGCCGATTTCGCAATTCAATTACGATATTTGCACTTGAAATTACCAATAAATCGAGGGACCCGAATTCTGACGTGACATCCGCAATCCCCACGGTATATGGATGCAGTCCAAGCTCATATAAGTGTCCGTCTGAATGAATTCGTGTTAACATGCGACTGTTTGTATAACGGGTTGCCTCCAGCAAACGTGTAACGTACAACGTGTATTCCAGGCATCCATCATCAACTTCCAAATTCCGATGAGGATGCCGCATCCGTTGTTTACTGGTCATTTTTCGTTTCACTGGGCACATTCATTAACTCGCTAATTAAATGCGCGCCGGCGAACATGGAAATAAAACGATCGACCAATCATTCGATAGGAATTAATTACGGCGCTTTCACATCTATGGCTGTACTCATGCTGATTCATGATTTGTGCACATTTTTTTGCATTTTTTAGCCTGAAATTACGTCGATTTAGCAGTCCTACCGAAATGTTCGATACCATTTCGCAGGACATTATTTTACTTTTGGCTCCGTAACAATAACGACGAGGATGATCGATTTTATATTAAATTCTCATCAATTTTTCTTCTTGCTTTTGTAGGGGTACGGATCAATCTTTGTATTTTGAAATATCGATATTCGTATGAGTGTTCAATATTTGAATGAAGTTACGACGGAAATAATTTCTTATGAATTATTTCCAAAACTCCGCATCGCATAAATCATCTCTTCAAGTAGCAGAATCTTATGGTGACGAAATATGTTGTATTTTAGCGAGAAAAAATAATTTTGCACAATAATAATAATAATAGTAATAATAATATATCTTTATTAAGATGCCAACAACATATACAAAGTATTCAGAAAATATTAATGGAAGGGTACTTAAAGGGCCGAGGTACAGCTTAGAGCTGCTTTTCAACCTAACCCTCTACATCTAAACTTAAAACTAACTTGTTCCAAATTATACAGTACATTCGTGTTTCAACTGATGCGATGGAAGAGAAAGAAAGACAATTGTATTACCTGGGTAAACCTATTTTAAAATCAAAAACAAAACAAAAAACATATATGGACATATATATATATATTTCCAAAATAAAGAGAGAGACTATATACAGCGGAGAGATCTACAAAATAACTGCCTCTTATAGGGTCGCATGCAATCTATCAAATAATTCGGCAATTTCGGCAAATAATTCAGTTCCGAGTATATGAAATCGGACGTCTCTTTAAAAACCAATCTTTCTTCAAAGTTTTGGTGACTTTTACCGTCCTTTTCTGTAACCCGCCGGGAAATTTAGAAAAAATCCAAAATATGCAAAGTGGCGCTGATCTGTTGGAAAATACAAAAATTGGATTTTCACAAAAAACCTACACTTACATTCTTTGCTAATTTTTTTGTTGAATATTGTCTTCTATGGGAAAGTTTGTCTATGATTTTTATGTGGTCTCAATCATTTTCATGGGCAAGAGAATTTTTTTCCATAACATTTTTCAATTCTGAGTTCTATTAAAATTCTAGACCTGAATTATAGGATGAAATTGTTTAGAAAACTTTTTTATTTCATGTGTTGTACCAACTGCTGCACAATTACGATTTCAAAATCCTAGTGAGGCGAGTATGCAATTTAATTTTACTTTCATTTCACTTTTGCGTGAATTTCAAATGCACATCTCTTTAGTTTTTTGGGAAAAAATTGTCATCCGCTGTGAATTTTGACAAAAGACTACAGAGAGGTGAATTTGAAATTCATGCAAAAGTGAAATGAACGTGAAATTAAATTACGTAATCGCCTCACAGGCGCTTCCTAGGAAAATTAAACAATGTTCTGGACCTCAGTCAAAAAAAATTGAGACTTATGGAAAAAAAGAATATTATGAAAAAATAATTATTATTCATAAAATCAATGTTTTTCAATGCTGGAAATATTATTCAATGTCCAGGAAAAAAATTAAAATTCATAAATTAAATCCAAATTGCTTTATGCGCAGAAATTTATAAAATTAATTAATTTCTTTCAAAGACGATCGAATTCCGATATAATTTTAAACCCCAGGATACATCATAAATTATATGAAAATGAATTAGCTTAAAAATTCGGAGTCCATATCCTATTCATTTTAGAATTGAAATTTAAAGGATTATTCCATCTTTTCAGAATATATATTTCAAAAAATGTTAACCTGCCAACTTGTATTAGTTCCGAATAAGACAAGTTCGTTCAGGCTGATTTTAAACTTGGAATTTTTTTCACTCTACAGATTTCTTCAATTTGAAAGTATTTCACATAAGAATGTTTCAATTTTTTGTAAGTTGAACTTGAAATGATTGCAAATTCGAAAGAATATCAATTATGTTTTTCATTCAAATCTTTTTCAGTAAAATTGTTATCAATTGCGAAGGATATCTATGTTGAAAAGAATTCATATATATATATATATATATATATATATATATATATATATATATTTCGTTTCGGGTTCGGTTTCGATTCCCTTGGAATAGAACCGAAGGGCTTATGACAAAGCCACCGAACGCGTCCTTGGGTTGCGGATAGAGGGTCCCCGTACCAAGGGTTTCTGCTGAATATGGATACAATAATTAATAAGCAGTCGCGGACAATTGTCCAGGGATGGTCCCGAAGGAATAACCCCTAAGCGAAGGTGTGCGAACCGTGCCGAAAGCTGCATGGCACCTGGGTGAGGTGTCTTTAACGGTGACTCTGGGATATCGGGCGATGTCTCGGAGTAATAGCCTTATCCTTGCACGCGGGGCTCTACAAGGATGGACGAACCCTTTCCCTAGCTGCTCGTGGGAACAACAATGAAACCAACAAACTACCAAAATGTTGTAGATGCGGTTCAAAACGATCGAACGCGCAGAGCACCCGACAATGGATCGGCAAACAATGCCGATCATCCTAGAGTTCGGGGTGCTGAAAATAATTTAGATGGAAACACAACGACGAACCGGCGAAACGCCCACATTGAGTGGACGGATCAACTTAAGAATGATGTGCTAGACTGCTACGATGCCAGTATTATCCCTGTTCGTGGAGGCTTTATGGCGCGTATGCATACTCTGTGGTGCCAGAAACACCCAGAGCTTCAACACGTTTCGCATCAGTCTTTGCGAAATCAAGCCGACTACCTCCGCAAAAATGGATATGTACGCGGAGCGCTTCCTCAACCGCTGCTTTGACAAGCTGCAGACGAAGATGAAACGACATTAAGACCAACCGCAGAAAGCAGGCACCTTCTTGAAGATGATGGCAATTTCAGTACAAGGAGGAACATCAACTTGCAAGTTCCTCTTAAGCCCCAAGATCTGGCTGAAATGGATGCCTCCCTTCGTGGAGATATCTCGCAAGAGTCCGACCTCTGGACCATCAATTGTTCAGTTTATGGTGCTGCGAGAGCTTTGGCTGATTCAAATCGAAGGCTCAAACCGACGATGGATCAAAAGACAAGAAGACGCTTGCATCAACTGAACAAGAAAATTGGATGGGCAAGACAGAATGCGTCCCGTGTTCAATGTGTGATTGACTACATAACATCTGGTAGACCGTTCACGGAAAGGGTTCCAAAGTTCGCCCAAGAACTAAGGACCTTGAATCACACACTAAACAAGTCAAAGCTGCTGACAATCAAGCAGCATATTGTTGACAAAATAAGGCTGTTATCTGACGCAAGGAGGAGGATACAGAAGAGGGAGAGATGGATCAGAGAGAATCAACAGTTTCACGCTGACCCATCGCGCCTCTTCAGTGATCCCCCTGTTTTTGTAAAAAATCCACCCAAGCCCAAGGAGGTAGAGACTTTTTGGAGAGAGGTGTACAAGATCCCGAAAACACTGGAGTTGAAGGAAGATACTGACAATATCATCCGCTTCAAGGAGTTTTGCGACAGCCTCATAAAATCTGAGGAGGAGTGCCCATCAGTCACTGCCGAAGAGGTGAAAAAAGCACTTAGAGGCACGAAGAACTTTTCCGGTGCTGGACCAGATTGTATCAAGAACTTTTGGTGGAAGAAGTTTACTTCTACACACCAACATTTGGCCCGCATATTCACCTCATATTTAAAGACGGAGATGCCCATTCCGCAGTGGCTAGTGTTAGGACGCACTATACTCCTACCGAAAAAAGGCGACTTGTCCAAACCAGAGAATTACAGGCCAATAACTTGTTCGAACACACTGTATAAGATTTTTACAGCTGTCCTAAACAACAGGATTGTTCGACGAATTGAGCCTGTATGGCGAGAGATGTACGAACAACGTGGCTCGAAAAAAGGTGTAGCAGGCTGTCGAGAGAACCTGCTGATTGACAGGTGTGTCTGTAAAGACGCTACAGTCCATCAGCGCGTCCTGTCAATGGCCTGGATTGACTACCGGAAAGCTTTTGATTCAACCTCTCGTAGACTTATCATCTGTCTGTTGGAAAGCTTGAAGGTACATCCACACATAGTGAGATGCATAGAGAGATTGATGCCTCTTTGGAAAACTAGATTTACCATCTCATCTAGAAATTATCGTCTGACGACGAACAACGTCACCTTCCAGAGGGGCGTCTTTCAAGGGGATAGTATGAGCCCTTTGCTTTTTTGCATCACACTTTTGCCTCTATCTCTTGCACTACGAAATTCTCCTGGATACCTCTGTGGCGACACTAATCAGCGTGAGCATAAGGTCACTCATGTATTCTATATGGATGACCTGAAGATCTATGCCGCTGGTAAAAGCAAACTTCAAACTGCTTTAAATATCCTCAAGAACTACACAGGAGAGATTGGGATGGACTTTGGTTTGGACAAGTGTGCCAAAATTCATTTGAAGAAAGGAAAGATTACTGGCGTTCCCAAGGACCCTGAGCTTGTGGATATAAGTGTTATTAGACATCTTAACACTGGAGAGACCTATACATACCTGGGCGTGCCTCAAAGCCGCATTCAGGACGTAACATCAGTGAAGGAGTCTCTCCGAAGCAGATACAAGCATCTTCTTCGACAGATTTGGTCTTCCAATCTGTCGGCGTTGAACAAGGTATCTGCGACTAACATGCTTGCCGTCCCGGTTCTACTCTACTCGTTTGGGGTGGTTCAATGGACGAAGAACGAGCTTAAGGCCCTTGATGTCACCACGCGTAAGATCATGCATATGCATAAAAGCTTGCATATCAATTCGTCAGTTCCGCGATTATACATTTCACGCCAGCAAGGCGGACGCGGACTTCTGAATCTCCAGTGTCTTCATAACCGAATTGTTTTAAGTACAGCTTACATCGTTGCGAATGGCAGAGATCCTCTCCTAAAGATGGTCAGAAACCACGAGAATTTTAACATCAGAAGTGAGGAAAGTGCATTACTCCATCTAGATGCTTCACGTCTAAAAGCCGAAGTAAAGAAAGCAGAGGTTGGAAAATTTCACAAAGAGCTACTCGACAAGCAAATGCACGGAAACTTTCACAGAAATGTAGAAAAACAGTCCTTGTCGAAGGAGCAAACTTTTGCTTTCCTCAAATCATCAGGGCTCAATTCAGGTACAGAGGGCTTTATTTTCGCATGCCAGGACGGTGTAATCTTCACCTTAGCATACCGCGCCCGCATTTTATGTCAAGAAGTTCCCAGTGATAGGTGCAGAGCGTGTCATGCACACGCTGAGTACCTAGAACACATACTATCGGGGTGTCCGACCCACGCAGGAACAACGTATATCTATAGACATAATGCGGCCCTAAGAGTACTTTATTACCACCTTTGTCGCTCTTACGGTGTTGGTCGCGACCCTGCCCTGCCGAACGCTCCAAGGGATATAGAGTCAATTGTCCGAAACGAGAAGTGCCAGATTTTCTGGAACTAAGATTTTCGGGCAGCAGTCTCCGTTGCGCACTCGAGGCCTGACATTGTTCTCCAAGACTTCGAGAAACGAACTATATTCGTGATCGAATTCTCGGCTCCATCCGAATACAACATCACTGCAAAGGAGAAAGAAAAAGAGGAGCGATATCAAGACCTTAAAAGAGAGCTGCGTCGACTGTACCCAAAATATTCGGTACGAGTAATTGTTCTTGTGATAGGTGCTCTCGGAGGTGTGAAATTATCGCTGGTTCGTAACCTTAAAGCCATACCCGCGTGCCAAAAATATGCCAAGGCTCTTGCGAGATGGATGCAGAAAGCTGTCATCCTTGGGTCGCTTCGTGTCCTCAAGATACACGAGGGTTTCGCCGGCCTGTCGTTGTGATTGCGTCGTGCCCTGTGACCACCCATCTCACGGATGTGAGACGTGGCCATAGGTGTATTTTACCGCGGTTCTACTGGGGGCCATTGACATTTTTTCCAGATGGCAGTTGCTCTTAGTGGTACTCTGCGGTGGTTGTTTAACTTTTTTTTAATTATATATATATATATTGGACTGGTCATCCCGAATTTCGGGACGATGAAACATTCCGAAAAAAAATCTGCTAGTCATCCTTATAGAAGCCCAAATTCTTAAAGAAATTACCGAAAAATAAAATGTTTGGGTGTTTTGTAACAAAATCTATAGAATTTTAAAGAAAGAATTTGTATGTTTTTTTTAACAGACTTTAAAATTGAAATACTCGAAACTGCGAGAAAAATTATTTCTTCTTGAATCGCACGAATACATGTCGCCCAGCTTCATAAAATAAATAACATATTTCATTGCCAAAGGATTCTGCTATTTGAAGTATAGAATCGGTCTAATTTGAAATTAATTAGATTAGTTTAATAATTCCCTTATCTTCTAAAGTAAAAAATTCTTACATTTGTTACGGGCTGATTTTTCACACCTTAAATTCAGCCTCAATTGGTTTCAAAGTAAGACCTTCTTCCTTACATTTTTTTGTGTTCTCTTTCCAATTACTAAAAATCAGGGTAGAAGAAATCAATCGTAAAGTAGCTCCTCTCGATAATTATGGAATAGAATGCTGTAGCACGATAGGATGTAACCGTTCTTTATGTCGAGAAGCAGAAGCGAAACAGATCCATTCGATTATCTAACGTAATTTGATAATGTTCGATGTACACAATCCTGCACTGCCAGATACACAGAAATCATGTTGGTAGAATTGAAACTAAACCAAGTTAATAACACTACGTAAAGCAGTATGGCGGTCTCCGAGAATTAAATTAGGCTCATTGAGATTGGTGGTTTGTAATAACATCCATACGGGAAATCGATCTTCTGATTCATATGGCGCCAACCTGAATCAAAGAGCAGCTTCAATTAATAATAATTTTTAATCACTTCGTAAACTAATGAGAAATTCGAATTTCGCATGAAAACCCAAATCAGATATATTTTGACTGAGTTCAAGTTAATTTACTGATTAAAGAATTAAAAACAAAATTATTTTTCCAAATTATATTTTCCTACATTAGTAAAAACTTTATTGGCATCAAGCTTCTTATTGCTATTTCATGTTTTGCTTCTAAACTGTTTTCTGTTTTCAGATAAAACATGATTACATTTTACAATATATAATCTTTTTTAGGACTTACAAGCTATTAAAGCTGACCTTCCAATTTTCAAAAATAAAAGTTTTCTTTAATGCCGTATTTTTTAATGTTGCGCATGTATGTAGATATACGTTTTAAATGATCAAAGAATTCTTAATCTATAGAACGATCTGAAGAAAATATAATAAATATTTAAAAAAATGATCTCAGTTACTTGGAAAGTTTTTTTTTATTGGTTTTGTTAAAAAGACCAAATTAATTTTTTTTATTATACTAGGCAGTTTGTGTACCATAAACTCTTCATCGTTATTCGATGTTTTCGTCCTAATCTGTTTCGTATTTTCAAATGAAAAATGATCACATGTTGATGTATCGTTGAATTATCGTCACGTGTGAGCAAACATTAGTTTTTTGAAGACTTATAAGTTATTAAAGTTAACCTTCCAATTGTAAGGAATGAAAGATTTTTTTGCTGTTTTTTCACGGGATATATATATATATATTTTTTTTTTTTTTAAATAAAAAAAGAATTCTTAATCTTTCGAATGATCGGAAGAAAGTAAACATTTCTTAGGTAAAATACAAAATAATGGAAGTTTTCCAAACAACTTTTTGAATTTATCTTCTCAAAAAGTTAGAATTAAAATTCGTATTTAGGCATATTGTTGCCAGTAAGCTTCATATTTCTATTTCATGTTTTTCTCCTGAACTCTGCCTTGTTTTCGAATAAAAACTTATTACACATTTCGAGATCTTGAATTTTTTTACATTTGCGCCGATTGGCAGTTTTTCACAACATGTTTCAAAATTATTTCACACAAAGTCCAAATAGAAATTTGTTTATGCAGATTGTTGACACTAAAATTTTTATTGTCACTTCATATTCTGCTCCTAAATGTTTCGTGTTTTCAAATAAAAAATTATTACATGTTGCGAAAGACTTTAAAATTATTTGCATTTGCGATGAAAATAAAAACTGGAGTACTATACGTATTATGTCACAATACAAATTAAACTTTTTATTGTTACATTCTCATAATAATGAGAAGAAATTAGTTTCATATGTAAACTGACTATCGCGGATTTCTTTAAATCTTCACGTTTCGAGACTCACACAAAAATTAATGAAAAATGTCGACTAACGACAAAAGCTACGAAAAAAAATTAATTTACAAAATTTGTTCATTATTTTTTGATAGGATGCGTAATGTTTGTTTTAATCGGCAAAAAGAACATTAAAAATGTAAGAATCAAATTTTTGGAAAAAATGACACTAGGTCCGAAAAAAATAAAAATATAAAAATTGTTCAACTCAAAAAGATCTACAAATTAATCGTCAATAATTTTTGATTGGATGCGTGGTTGTTCAATTAATCGTAAAAATAACATTGGAAGAAAATTAAATTTTCTCAAGAACGACGAAAGATACAAAAAATGAGAAAAGTAAAGTTATTTGCTTAAAACAGAGCTACACATTTTTTATCAATCGTATTTCAATAGAAAGCGTAATTTTGGTTATAATCGTGAAAATGAAATAAAAATTGAAAAATTAAATTTTTCGAAAAACGGCACAAGATACGAATAGAATTATTAGTCAGAAGCTGTTAAACCAAGAATGATCTGCAAGTTTGTTATAAAAATTCATTAAAAATAAAAAAATAACTATTTGGAAAAACAACACATGCTTCAATAACGTTTTATTTAAGAAAATTGTTCGCCTGAATTATATCCACAAATTTGCTCAGAACCACTTTAAACTAAGATTTGTATTTTTTTGAAATCGTAAAAAAGAAAATTGAAAATAAAGAAATTAAATTGATATAAAAATGATACAAGA
The DNA here is from genome assembly GCA_932178445.1 of Andricus quercusramuli. Taxonomy (NCBI): domain Eukaryota; kingdom Metazoa; phylum Arthropoda; class Insecta; order Hymenoptera; family Cynipidae; genus Andricus; species Andricus quercusramuli. The sequence goes on along the minus strand of CAKNXH010000059.1, from coordinate 10,836 downwards.
TACAATAAAATGTTCAATAACAAAATTGTATTTTTTTTATACGATGCGCAGTATTTCAGTTATAAAAACAAGGTAATTAACGCAAAGTTGATGAAAGAATAAAAATTAATGCAAAATAAAGAACAAATATCAAAGAAATCGTGAAAAATAAAATTTGTACTTTATTTTGCAATATCTTCATTAGTAGTTCCAAAACAAGGTACAGAAATGAATATAATATTCATTCAATTTCAAGTTCTTTAAATCCGAAAGAGCTTCAATAAACGAAAATTCCCATTCGCCTAATTACAGTTGCGACATCTTAAAATTAGTTGTAATAACTTTCTAAATTTTCTGTTCACTTCTACCCACTGCTATGTAAGGCTATTAACGACTGTCAATATTCTTAAAATATTCAGTTTCTTGTGAAACCTTGTTATTTAACGATTTCTTCTAGGAAAAAATTTGCATTGGGGAACATTTTTTTTATATTTAAGTTTTTAAGATAAAGTTTAAAGCGGCATTCTCTTTCTTGATGAGTAAGTAATTATTATTTATATCAAAGATGCTATTCCTTTAAACAGAATTCTGGATTCGTACAGAGCACTTTTCATACCATGTAGGGAAAATAAATTAATGAGAAGTTATTCAAAATAAATTACAGTAATAAACGGCATAATACACCGCTATACCGTTATTGTAAAATAAGTCAGTTGCTGACAATTCTATACTTTTCAATCAGTAATTAACGTAGGAAAATATTATCCAAGTAATTAAACCTGATAATTTAATTTTTTTAAATCATTTTCATTGCTCAAAATTTAGATTATGAGTGCCAACTCATTTAGGTTCTTACCGAGTATTATATACAGTAAATTCGCGAATGAGAACAGTTTTGTTGAGGAAAATATAGACGGTAGTCAGGTCTCAAAGTTATACAGGCAAAAGATGTTATGCTAGATTGATCCACGAAAATTAGTTACAGTTAATCGAATGCTTCCGAACCATGGCCAAATATTACGATATCCACAATCATTTACGACGATATTCGCAGATAGTATAGTATTTTTTACTTTTCTATTATTTTTTTATGGAAAATAGTTTCAGTGGGGTGGTTCCAAAAATTACAATTTTTTTCTATTCTTGAAAGTCCCATCTTCTCATTTTGTGTCATTTGATAGAAGAAAATTTCTAATTCTTTCAGATTTGGAAATAGTTATATCTGATACAAGAAGCCTGAGAGGCACTTCTTGGGCCGAGTGTCAAATTTGCAGTACGAGTCGGAGTCAAGGCGTAGCCGTAACGAGGCTCGGCTGTGCCTCGACTCCGACTCGTACTGCACATTACACGAGGCAAAGTGCCATTCAGAGGCCGAGTGTCACACGCTATTTTTTATCACACCAGTTGATCATAAGTGCAAATAGATTGCATAGAGTCCTAATATAAAAACCCGATAGAGAATCCAATCCAATTCAATTCAATTCCTGAGACGATGGACGAGTACTGCAACTTACACAAGGTATAAAGCACATCTTTGTACTGCAAGCGCAGTACGTCTACATGCCGAAGTTGGTATCACCGCACTCATCGTATCATAAAGTACAGATCCAAATGTCTGTCAACCAATCAGATCACAGTATCAAATACTTTAAAGCACGATGAACCCTAATTCAAAATTTTACGGCATAGGCTAAGAAGTGTAATTTCAGGTATCGTGCACAGTACCTAAAAACGAACTTATGATGGCGGTGTGACAAAAAGAATTTTCAGAGGTAGGGCACGACCCGTAAAGAATCGTAAAGCGTTAAAATTTCAATAAATTCATTAAATCAGAAGATAACCATAGAAGTTTCACAGAGATGATGTTAAGATGTAATTGCTTATTTTATCAGTTTTTCAAATAACATTTTTGTTACAGTTGGCGTACTGTTATTAATTATTTAAATATTCTTCACAATGAACATTAGAATTTAGAATAATATAATGGAGACTGGTATTCATGACAATAAATCACACTAAAGAATAAACTGTACAATCAGCTGAAGAAAAACGATTGAAATAGTCATACGATCGTATATTATTTCTCAATTACAGGATTTGAGCTAATGGTACTAGTTACAAAATTTCAAATTTTCATATGTCGGAAATTTAAAGCTGGTAACTACAAATATGATAAAAAATGTCCATTCAAGAGTAGTATTGTTCTTATGTGTTTGCATACAAATTCGTATTTAATCTACGCTTGAAATTTTCATTTCACCTTGATAAAATTCAGAAAGGACACTCAAAAGTTACATTATAGTTTCTCAAGGGGGGCGTTTTATTAAAGCTGGGGGTGATTTTATTTACAAAATTAGATTCTTAGCCTGTGGATTGTTCACACGATACTTTTAAAGAACGGCCGAGAAGCATTTTATGATTATTTTCATAATTCAAGGATTTATTGCATTTTTAATGCTTCGTAGTACTTCAAGGGTCGTGCTCTATCTCTAAATATTCTTATTTAAATCTAAAAAAAAATTGAAGAAAAAATTTGTTCACTCAATATTACAAAATAAGGAGATGAGACTTGAGATGAGATGAGCTAAGCGAAGCGTTTGGGGTGAACTGGCTCTCCAGAAACTTTAACTTTAAAATTGATCTCTTTCTGTTTATAAAAAATGTTATGATTAGCACTTATTCTATTTTTTCAAATGTTAAGCTTTATTTTAAAGTTTGTTTGGTGTAGTTTTGTTAGTCATAGCAAAAAAGTGCAGTCGTATAGGATTCTCAGTTTGGAAATTTAGTTAGATTGGGAGAAAAAAATTCGCGAAGAATTTAACTTACTCTAGTTAGTTGAAATTTGTGCACAGACTTCTACTGCACTTTAAAATAAACATGATTGATATCAGCTCTTAGTCGAGGACGTAGATAACATTGAGCATGCATAAATAGTGTAACGCAGTTTCTCTTCGGATTCATGTTCAGGGGATCCCAGATAATAAAAAAATGCAGGGTACCAGCTTCTAATAGTGTGCGTTTACTCGGGGGGTGGGGGTATGGGGGTGAGCGTACGGAACGGTGGTTTCTCTTACGAATTAATCAGTTAATTTACAACTTTCTACTAAAATAAATGTGTTTTTTCTTTATTTATATTCAATTAAACATATTTTAACAAATCTTAGTGAAAAATTGCGTAAAAAACTCATATCAACCCTTTACAACAACCCTGAAGTGTTAATTATTCCTAGAGCAGCACTGTACAATGCGCATTTTGTGAAGATTTGGATTCACGATTAGAATTTCAAAAGCGCAGCAGTCAAAAATGGGAAAGAAACGTATGTCTCTTAAAAATTGGATTAAAATAAATTGAAATATTAGAAATGACGTTAAACAAATACTTTCTCGTTTTTTGAAAATATATAAAATAAAATCTGCCTGATTTGAAACAGTTTTCGGTCCCATATATACAATGTACAATTTAAAATATCCTCAATTAGTACGCAAATATACATGAATACACGTATTTGCATACATAAATTCAAATTAAAACCGTAAATCAGGTCAGTAGTCACAGGTAAACTCAGGTAGGATTTTGCACGAAATTTCGAAATCTTAATATGCTAACCCGATAATCAGTGACATTTGAAGAGAAAAATGTTTTGAAAAAATTGAAATCTTAATACTTAGAACTCTCACATAGGGAAAACTGAGTAGAATCTTCAAAATTAGATACATTTTTCTAAAATATAATCGAAGTCTAACGCTTATTTATAGGCAGAAGCAGCTTTTCGCACACTGAAGAAAGTGAGCATGTGCAAAATTGATAATTCAAAAGAAATAAATTAGTGTACACTGTACATATTTTGGCACCATATTTTTCTAAATTCACTTGTGATCTGCTAATTTCATAAACTCGATGTTGAAATTTTGTTTTCTTTAAGTTAAGCTATATAAATCCTTAATAAAATAAATACAGGATTGAAGTCATTTCGTCAATTTTTTGAGAAGTTCTAACATAAATAATGAGAATTTGCAAGTTTTCTTAAATTTTGAATAAAATCTAAAAATAATAAGCTTCTTACAATGTTCATATAATTATCTCTAAGGTTAATTTATATACAATCGTATTAACTTATCAGCATAATTGTGTCATTGTCTTGTTTGCATGGTGCAATTGTTTAAAGCTGGAAGAAAAAAGTACGTCAAATTCGTTTGAAAATTCCAGAGGACATTTCATCTATAGGAAAATTATAATACTAAAAACAAAGTAAATGTAATATACTTTTTATATGATTTTAAATAAAGTGTTATTTCTCACAAGCTACATCCTATAATTATAATTTTTTTCGGAATTATTGAAAAAAATTGGTCACGCTATTACGGAATTATTTTCTGAATGTACGTAACAAGAACGGCATGTATTTGGAAAATAGCCCTATTGGGGCCCCAAATATGGCCCCTGATATAGATTAGAATTGAAGAAGGATCCTTGTTAGGGGCCTCATCAAATTTCCTTTGACGACCCCCAAAAATCGAACGAAATGGAGAAAAAAAATTTTTTCTCTGTTTTGCCTAGCCGAATGAGTTCAGGAAGGCAAAAAAGTGAGTATTATAAAAAATCTAACGGTAGCATTTTTTCTAAGGGTAAAACATCCTCAAATACTCATGCAGATAGGGCCAACACGAAATGTACAGAATGACCGCCTCTATACATTTTTTCGAATTGAATATAGTGTTAAATTACTTTATCATAAAACAAGTTTCTTCAGTGGGATAAGTATCACCGGAATAGATATTGAAAACCATGCTTAGTTTTTTTAAATCACAAAATCGTCAAAATGACCATCTTTATACGCTTCTTTTCGAATTGAATATAGTGTTAAATTACCTTGTCATAAAACAAGTTTTTTCAATGGGAAAAGTATCACTGGGAAAGATATTTAAAACCACCTTTAGTTTTCCAAAATCACAAAATCATCTTTTAAATATCTTTTCCGATGATACTTTTCCCACCGAAAAAACTTGTCTCATGAAAAGGTATTTTAACACTATTTTTAATTTTTTAAAAAGTGTATAAAGGCCGTCATTTTTATGATTTTGTGATTTTAAAAAACTAAGGGTTGCTTTAAATATAATTTTTGGTGATACTTATCCAACTGAAAAAGAACTTGTTTTCTGATAAGGTAATTAAACACTATTTTTAATTCGAAAAAAGTGTATTAAGGCGGTTATTCCGTACTTTTTGTGTTGGCCCTATCATCATTTACATTTGAGGGTGTTTTACCCTCTAAAAATCAATTATCGTTGTATTTTTTCTTTCTTATAGTTACTTTTTATGCCTTCCTAAACTAATTCTGTTAGGCTAATCGCAGAAAAACAACTATTAATTTTGTTTTCATTTCGTTCATTTGAACGTTCCGATCTTCAGGTACATTGCGTAACCAAACTGTGTACATATTTCACTGTTTCACACTGTATTTCACCACTTTCACTCAGCGCGCGAAGGATCCTATAACATCCGAAACGGGTTAACAATATTTATACATCTGATATTTCAAGAAAGCACTGTTTCTTTCACATTTATCACTGCTGCGCTTTTTAAATTCTAATCGTATGAGTCCAAATCTTCACAAAATGCGCATAGTACACGTGCCGCTCTGAGAATAATTAATACTTCAGGGTTATTGTAAAGGGATGATGTGAGATTTTTACAGAGTTTTTTTACTAAGATTGGTTGAGATCTGTTTAATTCAACATCAATAAAGAAAAACACATTTCATTTTAGTAGAAAGTTTTAAATTAACTGATTAATTTGTAAGAGATAACGCCGCTCCGTGCGCTCATATCCTACCCCCACCTCCGTGTAAATGCACACTATCAGAAGCCGGCACCCTGCATTTTTTTATCATCTAGGACCCCCTGAACATGAATCTGAAGAGAAACTGCGTTACACTATTTATGCATACTCAATGTTTCCCACGTACTGCACTATCCATCATTAAAAGAGAAATAATCCTGTAGTTAGTATTTATATAAAAATAACACTTGGAAAAATATTTCTATAATAGTTTACACAAAAAGAATAAAGTTGATTTAATAAACTCATTTATATACAAAAATCAATTTTTCAATTGATACATGCGTAAAATTTGAGAAAATAATACTTTTTGAGGGAATATTCCTTTATTTCAAAGTTGAATTACAACACTTTTACATTCGCTTGCAACAGTAAAAAAATACGTACTATTGTTATTTTACATTTTTCTCTTGAACTGCATTGTGCTTTTAGATAATAAATTACTGCACATTGCAAAATCTTGAAATTATTTGCGAAATTATAAGATACTGAAGTTAAAAATTTGAATTCTAAAAAAATGAAACGAATCTTCTTAATGCTGTTTTTTATATACTTATTATTAATATTTATTTTCTTCATATTTGTTTTATTTCTTGAATGATAGTGGAAATTTCATCTATCGAACGATCCAAAGAAAATATTTCAATCGATCAAGTATTTTGAGCTGAAAGAAGTGAGAAATTAATTTTAATTACATATTTAAAAGTCTTGTTAAATATATATATTAAGGTGGCCCAAAAAAAACTTTTTATTTTTTTTTCTTAGATACAATGGAAATATTGTCAGAAATGATGAAAAAAAATTCTGGTGGAGCTTGAGCTCTTAATATTAATATTAAGAGGTGACGATTTGTGATTTGTGATTTACCATTCAAATAACACAGTAATTTTTAAATATTTTTTCGATTTTTAATGCGTTTGGACGAATAATTGTCTAGTGAAAAGGAAAACTCATTCTCGTAGAGAATTTAACGATCTACAAAATATGTCTGATATGATTTTTTGCTAAGTCGACTCTTTCAAAAGTTATGGCAGATTGTAAATTAAAAAAATACTTTTTCATAAAACTTCCATCAGACTTTTGATCTTAAAGAGCTCAAAAGCATTGAACAGCTTCATTTTTGAGCTCCGAGAGCTCAAAATAACACAAAAATTGAATTTTTGAGCTTGAAGAGCTCAAAAACATCGTAACCAGTGGCTAAATTGCAAACGCTCAGTGACTGAAATAAGCGGAAAGTTGCAGGGATGGCCCTTAGGTCCAAATTTTTTTTTTCAAGACATTATTCAGGTAAAGTAAAGTTCAGATTTTTTTAAAATTTAGTTTCATAAAACTGGGTTTTCTCACAATAATTTGTAAAAATGTTATTGTTTTACTAAAAACATTCGATTAGTTTTACGAAAAATAAGATATTTCATGTTTTTTAGCCATTATTTTGTGTTAAAATATAAAAAATTGTAAAAATTATCTTTTACGATTCAGAGTTGGACTTTAAACTCGAATAACTTCTGAAAGAGTCGACTCAGCAAAAAATCATATCAGACATTTTTTGTAGATCGTTAAATTCTCTGCAAGAATAGGTTTTCGTTTTCACTAGACAATTATTCTTTCAAACGCATTAAAAATCGAATTTTTTTTTTTTTAATTTCTGTGTTATTTAAATGGGAAATAAAAAATCACAAATCGTCACCTCTTAATATTAATATTAAGAGCTCAAGCTTCACCAGAATTTTTTCTTCGTCATTTCTGACAATATTTTCATGGTATCTAAGGAAAAGAAATTAAAAGTTTTTTTGGCCCACCCCAATATATATAGTTAAAAGTTTGTCATAAGGACAACCGCAGGATTTCGCCGGGAGCGGGTGCTAATCTGAAAAATTGCACCCGCTCCCAGCGAAATCGCGGTAAAATTTCAGCCGTAACCACGTCTCACGACCGTGAGATGGGTGGTTACAGTCTGCGCGAATTCAATACGATGATTCGGCGAAAGTCTCGTGCACCCTGAGGACACGGAGCGACCCAAGGACGACCGCCTTCTGCATTCTTCCTGCAAGTGTCTGAGCATTTTGTTGACACGCAGGGATGCTTTTCAGGCTGTTAACAAGCGAAACCTTGGCACCTCCAAGAGCGCCAATGATCAGGACGATTAGCTTAACAGAATATTCCGGGTATAACCGTCGCAACTCCCTCATAAGGTCTTTATACCTTTCTTTCTTTTCTTTCTCCTTCGCTGTGACGTTTTTGTCCGCTGGTGCCAAAAATTCGATAACGAACATGGTTCGTTTCTCGAAGTCAAGAAGAACCATGTCAGGCCTCGAGTGCGCAACAGAAACAATTGTCGAGAATATGAAGTTCCAATATATGCGGCACTTCTCATTTTCGACAATTGACTCTATTTCTCTAGGGGCGTTCAGCGGAGAGGTATTTGGGCTAATGCCGTAAGAGTAACAGAGGTGGTAATAAAGCACTCTCAGTGCCGCATTGTGCCTTTGGATGTAGGTTGTTCCCGCATGAGCTGGACAAGTAGATAGCATGTGTCCTAGATGCTCGGGGTGTTCATGACACGCTCTGCAGCTATCATCGGGAATATCTTGGCTCAAAATGTGGCGACGGTATGCTAGAGTGGAAATGACACCATCTTGACATGCCAAAATGAAGCCCTCTGTGCCCGACTTCAATCCGGGTGATCTAAGGAAAGCAAACGTCAGCTCATACGACATCGACTGATCTTCCACATTTCTGTGGAAGATGCTGTGCATCTTCTCGTCGAGCAGCTCTTCGCGGAAGTTTTTCTACTGTGCTTTCTTAATCCGGGCCTTCATGAGTGAGTATTTAAGATGGATAAGATTTGATGCATTTCGCTCACCCCTGATATTGAAGTCAAGGCCGAGTGTTTCAGCAGCCTCTTCTGCTACTTTGTAAAGAAACGCCCCTTCGCCTACTTCTTCGTATTTTCTGACAATTTTAGGAAGAGAATCTTGTCCATTTGCGACAATATGTGCTGTACCCAGAATAATCCTGTTGTGAAGACATTCAAGATTCAGTATTCCACGACCACCTTGACGGCGTGAGATGTAAAGTCGTGGAACAGAAGACTTAAGGTGCATGCTTTTGTTCATGTGCATAACCTTTCGGGACCCGATTTCGAGGGATCTGAGCTCGTCCTTCGTCCATGGAACTACTACAAATGAATAGAGTACTACTGGGACGGCAAGCATGTTCGTTTCAGATACTTTGTTCCTCGCCGACAGTTCGGAAGACCATATCTGTGGGAGGAGACGTTTGTATCTGCATCGGAGAGTATCCTTCATAGATGTTACGTCCTGAATGCGGCTTTGTGGCACGCCCAGGTATGTATAGGTCTCTCCAGCGCAAAGATGTCGTATAGCGCTTCTGTCAACGAGTTCAGGATCTTCGAGGATGCCGTTAGGTTTTCCTTTCTTCAAATTAACCTTGGCGCATTTCTCTAACCCGAACTCCATTCCAATCTCTTGAGTGTACTCTGTGACAATTTTTAGAGCTAGATGTAGTTTCTCTTGATTTCTAGCATAGAGCTCAAGATCATCTATGTAAAATACATGAGTTACCTTATGCTTTCGATTTCCAGGTTTGCCACAGAGGTACCCTTCGGAATGGCGAAGTGCGAGAGATAGTGACAATAATGTGAGGCAAAAGAGGAGAGGACTCATGGTGTCGCCCTGAAATACACCTCTCTGAAAGGTGATACTGTTAGTGATCACACGATATTTTCCAGATAAGATGGTAAATCTGGTTTTCCAAAGCGGCATTAATCTCTCTATGCATCTCAGGATGTGTGGATGAACCTTCAAGCTTTCCAACAGACAGATGATAAGTCTATGGGAGGTTGAATCAAAAGCTTTTCGGTAATCTATCCAGGCCATCGATAGAGATCGTTGATAGGATGCTGCATCTTGACTGACACATCTATCGATGAGCAGGTTCTCCCGACATCCTGCTACGCCTTTCTTCGAGCCACGGTGTTCATACATCTCTCGCCACACAGGTTCAATTGTCCGAAGAATCCTATCATTTAGGATGGCTGTGAAGATCTTATACAGTGTGTTCAGACAAGTTATTGGCCTGTAATTCTTAGGGTCAGCTAAGTTGCCCGTCTTAGGCAGGAGCACTGTGCGCCCTTCCACCAACCACTCCGGAATAGGGTCTTCCGACTCTAGATATGAGGTGAAAATTCGGGCCAGATGCTGGTGGGTTGAAGGAAACTTCTTCCACCAGAAGGTCTTGATACCATCTGGTCCCGGAGCGGGAAAGTTCTTCATGCCTCTTAATACGTTTTTCACCTCCTCGGTAGTGATAGGTGGGCATTCTTCCTCAGGTGTTATGAGGGCATTGCACAGCTCCTTGAAGCTATTTATGTTCTTTGAGTCTTCTTGAAGTGGATGCTGGACCTCGTAGACTTCTCTCCAAAATGCTTCGACCTCCTCTGGTTTGGGCGGATGGTCGACAGTAATTGGAGGGTCTTGGAAGAGTTTAGATGGATCAGATGAAAATTGTTGATTTTCTCTGACCCACCTCTCTCTCCGCTCTAGACTTCTCCTAGCGTTAGATAGTATTCGTATTCTGTTAACAATATGCTGTCTGATGGTCATTAGCTTTGATTTGTTGATTGTGTGATGACGGATCCGCAGTTCGAGCGCGAACCGTCGAACCTTGGCAGTGAAATTCCTGCCAGATGTTATGTAGTCAATCACACACTGAATGCGGGACGCGTACTTTCTAGCCCAGCCTATCTTTGTGCTGAGTTGATGCATTCTTCTTTTGGTCTTATGATCAACCGTTGGTTTTGTTTTACGGCTTGCATCTGCCAAAGGTCTCGCTGCATTGTACACACCACAACTGATAGTCCAGAGGTCGGATTCTTCGGAAAAATCTCCACGAAGTTCATCATCCAATTCAGTCAGATCTTTGGGCTTGGGAGAAACCTGAATATTGATGTTTCTCCGGGTCCTGAAGCATCGTTCTTCCTCTATTGGATGCCTGTT
>CAKNXH010000058.1:635123-656979 GCA_932178445.1 Andricus quercusramuli | reverse complement strand
TTTTGCAATTCAAATGAAACAAATATTTTTCTATGCAATTTCACAGGAAAAATATACTAAAACCAACTGGCAAAAAGTGATGAAATCGTTTCATGCATATTAAATTGCTCTTAATAGAAAATCAATCTGCTGGGCGGGTACTCATGAATCATTTGCATTTCTGGGATATCACAGTCTTAAATCAGTAGACACTAGATATTAATTAAAATTTTTTACACGTACGCGATATATTCGTTTTTACATTTATTTGATCCAGACTGACCCGGGCTTAAAGAACTAGCAATATGAAAGATAATCATTCCTATTCTAAATCCAAAAAAGTGAGATCTTTTTTTTTTCCAAACATGTTTTTTCAAAATTACCCAAGCTGTTGATTTCTCGAATAATATTCGAATTTCTGCCAAACAAACATATTTATAAATGAATACAGCAGAGTTTAAAATTATATTGATGTAAATGCTACATGAATTTTAAAATATAAGGTGATATTTTAATTTGAAAAATATTTTGTTCAGTTTTCTTATAGGAATTCATATCACTTTGCTGATGTGTAAAGTAAGTACATAAGAAGTTATAAAAAATGCTATAGTTATGTTGAATTGGAATGTACTTTTTTTTTATTTGTGATATTTAATTCAGTTTTATTTATTGATAGGATCACAGATTTTTAAACTCAGATACTGACAAAGGATTTGTACGCAGACCTCTAACGCACAGCGTTTAGGATTAATTTATTGTTTATGGAATAAAATAATTTTTTTTCTGTGAAAAACTTAATTCAAAACAATTAAGTTAGTAAACATTATATGTAGATATACCGTTTTCATATTAAGCGAAGAATTTGAAAAATCAGGATTTTATCTTTTACACGTAATTCCATTCAAAGAGATTTGATGATTTTAATTATTTTTTAAATATCTGAAAGTATACATCAAATCTGAAAAATTTCTAATGATTTCAAATCAATTTTATATAATAAGGTATCAATCAATTCCAAAAGATATATATAGGTATTAAATGATTAAAAATGTAAGAAACTTCTAGGTATTTTAAAGTTTTTTCAGGAAGCCAATGAGTATTTAATAAATTTAACATTCTGAAGGTTTCATCAATTAGAAACCAAATGGATTCTTTTTAATTATGAAAGTATCTTAGTTTTGCAAGACTTTTTGAAGTCCGAATTGCACATTATAATTCCACAATCACACCATTTTTGTTTACTCTAAATTTTCTTCAGAACTACATATCCTTGGGGAAATTGTAATTTAATTTTTCATTGTAGTCGTAGATCAGGGAAAAGTCAGAGAATTCATGTAATATATAACTGTCAAGGCTAATAAATTTGACATTTTGATGTTTTAATTTGAAATTGCTTTATTCCGTTTTGAAAAAATATATGTTAAATATGTTACAAGATTAAGATTCTGGTATTTGAATATTAATAGTCAGGGCAAATAAAAAATTTATCGGGGAAAATGAGGGAAGTTTTCTCCTGAGTTTTCCCCTGTATTTTATTTTTATTTATTTTTTGCAGTTCTTTTCTTCTGACAATTATATTCTTCATCAAAAATTTTAGTATTTGGTTGAAAATTCGACAATTTTTATAAAAGCTTATCCTTTCTCGTTGACAATTCGACCGCTTTGTTGAACATTCATCTTTCTTTGTTGAAATTCCAACTATTTTTGTAGAAAATTAACTTGTGGTGCGACTCGGGATTTTCCGTTTTTGAAGTTCGTTATTTACTATGAAAATTAGAGATAATTTGAAAGTGAATATGCCTTCCATCTCAAATTTGAATTCATCTTCGTTTAAATTCTACAAAATTGAAATTTGCTTCGGTGCGCATTCGCACCAGTGTGCCTACCACGGGTTAAAATTCATATTTTGATGTCCAAAATGAAGCTGAAATATTTCTCGGTTGAAAATGCAACTTTTGTTTTTGAAAATTCGTCGGTCATTCTTTTCTAAACTCAAATCGTTTCTACTTGACTATTCTAGTTGAAAATTCAGGTCTCTCGTTGAAAGATTAACTATTTTGTTGAAAATTTGGTTTTTTGGATTAAAATTAATTTCTTTAAATGAAAATATAACGTTTCTATTTTTGTTTGAAAATATATCTTTTTAGTTGAAAATTCGTCTATCTTGTTGTATAATTCATAATTTTAGTTGAAAATTCATCTCTTCGATTAAAAATTTGACTATTTTGCCGAAAATTCATTTTTTTACATGAACTTTTAAGCTGAAAATGTACGTTTTTCATTTATGGTTAAAAATGTATCTCTTTAGTTGAAAATTCAACTATTGGTATGAAAATTCATGTATGTTGTTGAAAAATCGTTTTTTTAAATTTTTTAAATTCGACTTTTTGGTTTTAAAATTCTTCTCTTCTGGTAGAAATTTCACCTTGTTTAGTTAAAATATCAACTATTACATTGTTTGTTGAGTAGCTAAAAATTCACTTATTTAGATAAAAATTCAACTATTTTGCTGAAAATTCATTTTTTTTATGGAATATGAACTACATAATACATTTCTTATTGAGAATTAATCTTTTTGTCGTGATGGTAACAATTTAGTCGAAAATGCACCCATTTTTTGCTGAAGTTTAATCTTTTTTTTTTTTTGCTATTTGACAAATTCAACTGTTATGTTGAGTATTCGTTTATTTGGACAGAATATTCGTCCTTTTGAATTGAAATTCATCTTTTTTCATTGCAAATTTAACTGTCTTCTGCAAAATTTAATTATTTTATTGATAATGCAATTGTTTTCAGTTGATCTTTATTCTTTTTTGTTTAAAAATTTGACCATTTGGTTGAAAACTCATCTTTGAAGTTTAAAAATTCAAACATTTGGTTAAAACTTTAATTATTTTTTTTTTAATTTAATTATTTCTTTGGAAATTTAATTTTTCTTTGAAAATTCAACTATTTTGCTGAAAAGCATTTTTTGTTTGTAATAAATAAATAAATTTGAAATTTTTCAACTCAAATATGCAACTATTTTATTCTGTTTATAAAAGATTCTGTATTGAAAATGCCATAAGATTAAAATACTGGCCTTTCAATATTAATCGTTAGGCAAAAGTCAAGGAAAAGTCACGGAATTTTGACAAGTAAGTTTTGTGGCCACCCTGTATTGTAAAAGTACTCAAAAATAATTAACTTGTACTATAAATTGTATATTATTTTGGATTAAATTTTGAAATCATAGCCCTTAAAGATTCTTAATTTGTCCGTTTGAATCCCTATACTTTTGAATTCAAAGGCTGTCTAACTTTGAAGCTCTCGAATTTAAAGACTCTAATTATAATTCAAAGGCCCTAAAGTTTGGAAGCTTTTAGATTTCTAGGTTTCAGAATTATTTAAATTTTGATTCTTATTCTTATTCTTATCTTAGTATCTCGCAATTTCGTCGCGTTTAAGCTTTGTGGCCTAAATTATCTGATTATGTATTTATATAAAAAATAGGAATAAGCTTTTGATATAACAGGAACTTAAATTTTTTTTAGTCGCACAAATACCAGTTGATGAAAATGCCTGGAGGTTTGGGCCAGAATACACGTTTCAAGTAAATGCAAATTTGACTGCCAACTCTGAAAATGAGGTGGGACTAACATCCAATACCACAGCTCTTCTTCGATGCAGGCCTAAAGACACAAATGCACTGAGTTGTCATCTCGAAAATCCAGAATGCTCTAAAGGTACCTATGACAAGACACAAGGAATCAATTCTACAGAAATTAGGAGGCACCCATTAAGTCTAGATCAATTTGAAATCAAGTTTAACAGTACCGGTGTGAATAGTCTCGTGGTTCCAAAAAACATATCAATTTCGAATTTGAATATCATTAAGTCCTTTGTAAATCTACTAAGTATTGGGGCCAATTTGAGCGAGAAACAAAATCAGGCAGAATTTGAAGTTAAGGAAAATTCAACCATTGGGGAGTGTAAGGTCAATTTTAAGATAACACATAAACCAAAAGAACAAAGTGCACGTAAGGATAGTCAATTTGTCTTGGACATTCTACCACTGCCTGATAAGGTTTCCAAAGGCAGTGTCGAAATTGAGAAGACTCGAAACCTAAAGGACTGTACAAACTTCGTTAATTATTTGTGGGACAATTTCGGAGACAAGGCAAATTCCACCGAGGTTGGCATTGACACGCAACTCGTAAGTATATGTTATTTTAGACCTTATAATTTTTGGGAAGTTTATTTCATTTCATTCCAAAAATGTTATTAAGATTTCAAAAAAAAAAGTGTTTTTCTATAGCTGGTAAATCGAGAAATTCATAGATTAAAATATTTCCAATAATTACTGCTTCCTTCCAGAGGGAGGTTTGTACTGATCTAAATTTTCAAATATACTTTTTTGACATATTTCGATATAATTCGACCCCAGTACCTCAAAACACAATTTCCCTAGAAGGCCCTTCATCTGTGTGTATAACTTTTTTCTGTGCACCATTTCTCCAAAACTATAAGAGCAATGATCATGAAATGTGAAAGAATTGTAGTTCCGATTGATATACAAGTCTGGTAGGATTTTTAACTAGATCGGCTATTTAAAATGTTTTTATTTGTTTATTTTAGAGATATGAAGAAAAAATACCTCAATGATATGAAAAAAATACGTTTTTGATATCCAAAATACAATACGATATGTAGTGTTTTTGTTGGCGTCTTCGAGACGCATCGATCGACCTTTTGTTGAAGCTTTTGTAACCGACCAGTATCGATTTATGAAGTTTCTATAACTTTAAATAACAGTCAAGAAGAATAAATTAAAAAATTTTTATTTTAATTTGAAATTGTTTTATTCCGTTTATAAAAGGTTCTAGGTTAAAAATGTTACAAGTTTAAGATTCTGATCTTGGAATACAATGGTCAGGGAAAATGTAAAATTTATCCAGGAAAAATCAGGGAATTTTTAAAATGAAGTTTTGCGGTAACCCTGATATAATACTCCTGTTAGTAATTTATGTGCTTAGTATCGCTTCCTCATAGAGGGAGGTTTGTGATGACCTACATTTTCGAATATACTTTTTTGAAATATTTTGATAGAAACTCCAGGAGCTCGGAAATACAATTTTTTTTAAATTTCCGCGTGTGTGTATGTTTTTGTGTGGGTAACTTTTTTCTGTTCACCGTATCTCGAAAAGTAAAAGAACTACAATCATGAAATTTTGATGAAAAGTAGCTCCGATTGATAGCCAGGTCTGATAGGTCTTTGAGCTAGAACGACCATTTACAAGTAGTTTTTTTCCTTGCGTTTAGAGATTTGAAAAGAACAATTTTACCTTTTTTATATAAGAAAAACTTTTTTGATATTCAAAATACAACAATATGATTTGTAGCGTTTTTGTTCGCGTCTCTGAGACTCATCGATCCATCTATTGATAAACCTTCTATGACCCACCAGTACCGATTTATGAAGTTTAAAAAAATGGTTTATTCTGTTTGTATAAGAAACACTTTTTTAATATTAAAAATATGACAATATTACATGTAGATTATTTGTTCGCGTCCTTGAGATACATTGATTGACCTATTGATGAACCTTTTATGACCCACCAGTACCGATTTATGAAGTTTCAAAAAATGGTTTATTCTCTTTATATAAGAAAAACTTGTTTGATGTTCAAAATACGACAATATTACATTTAGAGTATTTGTTCGCGTTCTTGAGACGCACCAATTGCCAAAATTAAGAACTTCTCATGATCTACTACAACCTCCCAATATTGCTTTTACATTTTTCAACAAAATTAGTTTCCTTGTGTACAAAAGGATTTTTTTTATATTGGGAATATAACAGTACTGCATTTGATGTAATTGTTAGCATCTGGAAGACGTGTAAATTGATCTTTTGACGATCTTCCGAGACCATGAGTGATTAATCAATATCTGCACAGAAAGTTTTGAGGAAAGTTACATTGTTTCTATAAGGTTTTAATTTGAAATATAAGACTTCGGTAGGTGAAAAAGTTGTTCATTCCAACAGAACACATGAATTGATATTTTCTTGGGCCCTCTGATTTTCTGAAAATAAAATTTTCGGAAAGACAGAAAAATAAGCTTGAAAAATATTGAGAGTGTCCATTTTTTTCTATTGTTAGTGAAAACCTCCCTGTATGAGGAAGAAAATTTATTTGATACTTATGAGGAAGCAAAATGCTCATAAAATGAGCACAAGTAAATACACCCATAGTGAATACGTCCATAGTACTTCGCAGCCGTATTTATATTTATATTTGATTTTTTGGTGTTGCTTCCTACTGAGGATGACCTTTTTAGTTATAAATTTTATTATTTGCTTGAAAGTTAAACAAATTTATTAAAAGTCATCCTTTTTGGTTTGAAAGTCAACTTTTTTTCGTAGACTCGTATTTTTATGTTAAAAATTCAACTATTTTCGTAGAAAATTTATGTTTTGATTAAAATTCATATTTTGGTGTTGAAAAGTCAACTGAAATCTTTTTTGGAGGAAAATTCAACAGTTTTTTCTTAAATTTGGCTTTTTAATTTGAAAATTAATCTATTTTAGTGGAAATTGCATTGTTGTTAAATAAAAATATAACCGTTTGGTTGAAAATTCAACAATTTTGTTAAAAAGTCATCCTTTTTGGTTGAAACTTCAACTGTTTTGTTGAAAACTGGTCTTTTTGGGTTGAAAATTCAAGTATCTTCGTAGAAAATTTACTTCTTATTTAAAACGTATATTTTGATGTTTGAAGAGTCATCTGAAATCTTTTTTGGTTGAAAATTTACCTATTTTTTGAAAAATTTTATTTTTAATTTTAAAATTTATCTATTTTAGTAGAAATTCCATCTTTTTGGATAAAAATGCAACTGCTTGGTTGTAGGTTCAACAATTTTGTAGAAAATGCATCCTTTTGGCTTAAAACTTCAACTGTTTTATTGAAAATTCGACTATTTCGTAGAAAATTTACTTTTTTTTTTAAATCCATATTTTGGTGTTGAATCTTCTAAAAGCTTCTTTGGATGAAAATTCAACTGTTTTGTTTGAAAATGTTGGTTGAACCACTTTGTTAAAAAATCAGTTTTTTGAAAGATTCATATTTTTAGTTGAAAATTCATCTCATTGGTTGAAAGTTGAACTATTTTGTTGAAAACTGATATTTTTCAATTGGAAATTCAAGTGTGTGGGTGAAAGTTGAACTACTTTATTGAAAAATTATTTTTTTAAATAAAGGTTTATCTCTTTGATTGAAAATTTAACTACTTTGTCGAAAATTCATTTTTTTGCTGAAAATACATATAGTCTCGTTGAAAATTTAATTTTTGTACAGAAAATTCGCCTTCAGGCTTGAAAGTTCAACAATTTAGGTGACATTTGTTTTCTTTCATGACCAACCAAACTTTATTTGTTGCAGTTTCGTCTTTTTGGTTTTAAAATTCATTGTCTTTTATGAAACTTCATATTTTTTGCTAAGATATCAACTATTACACTTTTTCGTTTAGAATTCATATTTTTATTTTGAAAGTTCAATTACTTTGTTGGAAATTTCATTATTTTGTTGAAAATTCAATTGTTTTGTTTAAAATATAAATGTAAGTTTGAAAATGTTAAATTTGTTTCTGAAGTATTGCGTCATTCCGTTTATAAAAGATCCTATGGTAAAAATATTACAAGGTTAAAATGATGGTATTTGAATGTTAATGGTTGGGGAAAATAAAAAAATGGTCAACGAAAAATCAGGGAATTTTGAAAATGAAGTTTTCACCCCGCAAAGCATGTATTTATTATCTTGAATACAAAAAATTTCCAATATATTCAAGTGCAATATCTCATTACTTCTGAAAATCATAAATTACGTATAGTAAGAGGAGGGAGGTAGAAATATTTTTGCTCCTTACTGGTTCAGCCAGTTAAGGTCAGAAAATCAATGGTTTACCAGTGATAATTCAATATACTGATTCAACTAGTGACAATTTCACTTATTCAGTTTAACAGAGAGATAAAAATTGTTTGCTATGTTTATTTAACATGATTATAATCTGCTTCGGAAACAGAACTTTATAAGATTTTAAACTGACTAATTTAATTGGCTAATAAACTGTCAAACTGTAGAGAAAAAAAGCAATGGACAAAAAAGCACACGATAATTGAGCAACACATAGGTGCTATAGTTGAATGTGGAGAAAAGTATACTAACTAATCATATGTTTTTTTTTTTTTTTAATTTTAGGACTCAGTCATTGCCCGGATGAACATAACTGACAGGAGTTTCTACTCATATACCCACACTGAGGCCACCAAAGGTTTGGATTCTAATAAACGAAAGTTCAAAGTTGTCGAAAAAATAAGCCTCACCTTAAAAGCCATTGAAGCTGCTAAGGATAAGTTACCAGTAATTCCCAATCCTGGAACCACGCCAATTCTCACAAAAATTAATGTCCAAGAAGCCAAAGCATAACATTAAACAATAAAGTCTGACAAAAATCATATTGTAAACTAAAAATATGTAAGATTCGAAAAATTTTATTTTGTGAACTTACACGACTCTAGCTATAATTTTATAATGAATATTATAATAATCATAAAATCTTTAGTAAAAAAAAACACTAACATCGTTTTTAGATTTATTTCTCTATTCTGTACGCATGCGAGATAAGAAATGTACCTAGGTATGTCCTAAATGTGAATAAATCAATGAAAAGATCACATGCTGTTATTCAAATCTAAGACTCCATCAACATACCAATTTCAAATATATCATCTAACGTTCTAAGTGGAGAATTTCATCTCATTCATACATGCGACAGGAGCCTCAAAATGGCGAGATATTATTGCTACCAAGCTATTCTGAAGATTAGAAAAATTTTCTACCACACTCACAAAAATAGGTATTGGAAAGTATATATTAAAAATTTGGATATCGAATCATAATATATAGACAAATATTCAAGCCCTTAAATTTTCTAATTCATCAAATATTTAAAAACAAAATGTTCTCCCTTTAAGGTCAATAAAAATGTTATGAATAAAAAATCGCCCTCTTCCAATTCAGAAAATAGTTTCAATAGTTTCCTCCCTACAAAATCAATTAAACTGTTAAAAATAAAAACTTTTCCCTTTTGACCTTCACGAAAATGTTATAAGTACAGAATTTGTCCACCTTCAACACATTCAAAATGTTTTAGGAAAATTTCCTCTCCCAATTCAGAAAAAACACAAGCGTTAACAATAAAAACATGCCCTTTCCAACTCGGAAAATAATTAAAACGAAAATTTTCGCACTTGAAGCTCAATAAAAATGTTTTAAATAAAAAATGTCACTTTTTTAAATTCATAAAATAGCCAAAAGTCAAAATTTGTTTCAATGAAGCTGAGTGTTAAAATCGTTCTAAATTACATCATTTTAAATTGAAAACATTCAAAATTGAAGGATTCTACACTTTCTTTTATAGTGAACATTTTTCAAATTATAATTTCAATCGTGAAGTTAAAACTCTTTTTGTATAGAACCCTCTTGAGTTGACTTATTGTTATTTTTATTATTTAAAACTAAGAATTTGGTGAATTATGACTTATACTTATCGATATTCGGCAATTTCTGTTTGGATTAAAAAATCTACAAAATAGAACATTTGAAATTGAAAATCTAGCAATTCAAAATATTAGCAATTAACAATTACTTTGAATATTATTCAAATATTGGGGCTGTTTGTTTGAAAACCCAAGTTCAATTTTAAAGAATTGAATTGAATTGAATTTTTAACAATTAATTTAAAATTATCTATTCTATGAAAATACTAATGACATATGATACAAAGTACTAAAGGCATATGCCAGGCTTTTACGTGACAAATTCCTCTAAAGAAGATTTTTTTTAAACGAACTCACTCATTAACTAATAATTCGAATAAATTTTGCATAGCAGGTGGACGTAAAGGAAAGAAAGGCGAACGCCTGTCTGGTATGGAAAATTCAGTCTGGTACCTGCAATTATAAAATGTTCAATTTTGAACGTTTAACATTTTTGAGTATTGTTTAATTGTGAATCTATGAATTTGAAATTATTAAGAAATTAAAAATAATTTATAAAGCTTCATTCCAAAATGTACACACGTTTAACTATCATGACTTTTGATTTGTAACATTATAATTTTGAACGACTGAAATTTCAACCGCTTAAATTTGAAAATTGTTTAATTTTTAACAGATTTAGAATTTTTTATTTTTAATGTTTTCAAACGTAATTTCAAATCAATTTTTTTAAAAATTGCGTCATTTCATATGATATTTAGTTAGTTCTGTCAAAAAATAATCGGTCATTTTAGGGTTTTTTGCGGTAAAAGAATTGACTATTATTTTGATTAGGTATAACATTGTAAAGCTGCTAGATGTACAGGTAATGTTTTAGTTCAAAATCTTAAATAGTGAGTTTTAATATCTCGTTATATTTCAGTTAAAAATCTTGGATTTTTTCGTTTATTATCTTGGATATTGCTAGGGAAAAATCTTCTTTCTCATATCTACGGTTGGTCTGCTTATCCAGGGAGTCTACAATTCTACCTGGAAATCCTGGAATTGTCAGGGAATTTTTATACACCTGGAAAAATCTGGAAGTGTCAGGGAATGTTTTCGAGAGCGTGCTTGATTTTTCGTTTTGAATTTTAAATATAAAATCGATTAACAATGATTCTTCATTTGTAAAAGTAGCTTCACATTACCAGATATTACTGTAATGAACTATTTCGTTGAAAATTTGTTTTTTTTTTGTGTTTGAAATTAATGTTTTTAACTGAAAATTTAATCATACCACTTGAATGCTAAAAATTCATCTCTTTCATTACGTTAATTTTTTTAACTAATAATTAACCGATTTAATTTTTAATTAATTTTTTTCAACTGAAAATGCAACAATTTCAATTGAATATTCCATACATTTAGTTACAAATTCATCTCTTTGTTCGAAAATTAATTTTTTTAACTGAAAATTTAACTTTCCAATTATTGGTTGGAAATTGATCTTTTTTAGTTGAAAATTCATGTATTTTGTTATCAATTCGTCTTTTTTGGTTTTATTAATTAATCTTCTTGGTTGAAAACTCATATTTTTGAATGAAAATTCAACTATTCCAGTTAAAGATTCATCATTTTAGTTGAAAATTCGTATTTTTTGTTTAAAATTCAACTATTCCGGTTGAAGCCTCATCATTTTAGTTCAAAATTCATAAATTTGGGTGAAAATTAATTTTTTCAACTGAAAATTTAACCATTCCATTTGTTGTTAAAAATTGATCTTTTTTAGTTCAAAATTCAACTATTTCGTTGAAAATTAATTTTTTTGTGAAGAATTTATGTATTTTCTTGAAAAATCTTCTTTTTTGGTAAAAAATTAATCTTCTTGTTTGAAAATTGATCTTCTTTTTTTGAAAATTGATCCTTTTATTGTAAGTTCATCTATTCTAGTTGAAGATTCATCATTTCAGTTGAAAATTCATCAGTTTGGTTGAAACTTAATTTTTTTAGCTGATTCTATTTTTGTTTGAAAACAGATTTTTTCTTTTTAGTTCAAAATTAAACTATTTTTGAAAATTGATATTTGCAATTGAAAATTGAACTATCTTGCTGAAGGTTCATGCATTTTCTTGAAAAATCGTCTTTTTTGGTAAAAAAATTAATCATTATGATTGAACATTCAACTATTTGGTTAAAAATTCATCTATCTTGTTGAAAATGAAAAATATTTTTGCTTGAAAACTTGGGAATTTGAAGCGATTTAAATTGAATTTAATACATTTTCTTAATTAATATTTTAGTTTGTAAATTCTTTGAAACAATACAAACCATTAAAAAAATGGATTGCAAAATGATGAAATTACAAAAGAAAAGAATGAAAAAATATCACTATTGTGAAATAACCTAATTTAAGGTAGTTGTGCTAAAAATCAGTTTTCTGAAAAAACAGTTTTCCTATGATTTTAAGAATCAAAATAATATTACTAATGATGTAATATCAAGTAAAAACATTATTTTTTAAAACATTTTAAGCCTTCGAAAAAAATATTTATTTGAACAACGTTTTTTGCAATTGAATTTTTTCTCGCTATTGTTTTTTATCGATTTTTTAAATTTTGTTGAATTTTGATGAATGAGGGCTCTTCTTCTCGGGAAAACATTCTCTACAACCTACTGCTTCCAAATTTGAAAGTACGTTTTTCTATGGCTGAAAGCGTTAAAACAATATTTTATTGTTTGAAGATTCGATGATATTTTACTTTTTTTCTAAACTAGAAACAGTGGAGTTGTAGAAAAAGAAGGCATGCATTATTTAATCAAATTCAGCCATTGTTTTAAAATTGGTAAGAAATTGGTTAGACGACTGAGAAATCCCGAAAAATAAAGTTCCCCACCCTGTAAAATTCCCGAAGAAGGAAATCTTCGAAATAGAAAATTCCCAAAATTAATTACATTAATTTAACCTAAATATGCACTAAATTTTTAAGTACCAGAAGATAAAATGAAAATTGGTTTGAATTGTTATTCAAATTTATGGACTTTAAAACAAATTAAATATATAATTAATTGTGTTTTTAGCTAATATATTTAAGAATATCGTGTAATATAATTTTTCGAAGCTTTATAAATTAAACATATTAATTGAATTCATAGAAAATCGCTAAGATATTACCCAGTAATATCTAGATATTCTATTTTAATATCTATATTTCTCCGCGCAAGAAGAAAGAGCAAATTGCTTTGGGTGAACTTAATTTTATTTTCAAGTTTACACTACATGAAATTAGAATCAGCAGAATGTTTCGTCGTTCTCCTTAAATCAATAGTACTGCACTATTAATTTAAACACAATTTACCTCACGATAAAATCGATTAGAAAAAAAAATATTGTTATACCTTCAGAGTATACACCTCATTTTTAATATTTCAATTATCGAGAGACAAATTTGGTGTTATCGGTAGCTTATTACAATTTGCATAATTGCTTTTATTACCACCGATGAATAATACTCGAAATTACCTTTTGGTTACACAAAACTGTTCTCGATTACTACGATATTCATGATTGCACTTTATGCCGATTCGCGTGCCATAAATACGAATTCTATTTACATTCAATCATTATTTTTGCATCTCAAATCGTCATACTGTTTCCAATATAATTAACTCGACGCAAATCATATTTATACAAAGAAAAAAGAATATTACCAAACATACATTATTGTTTGTAATATTAAAAATTACACAGAGCTTTCGTAGAAGATAATTTTATAAAAGAACGATACTTTTAAATATCGCGCCGATAATAAAAATTGCTTGGCAAATAAACTAAAAATAAATGTGGAATTGCATGACGGTGAAATATATCTTATCAACACGGCTTTACAAAGACCTTGTTTCTACAAAACTTCATACTGTTACACTCAAGAAACTTTTCTGCTTTTCACACCATAAATATTTTCAGACTCGGTTTATAAATTTCGGATATCGAGTCCCTAATATTGGTCCATCAGTAAAACTACGAAATTCCCCTATTTGTCTTAACCGGGCCTGATAACATTTTTCCAATTGGGAAAGTATATCAAGATTATATAGAAATAATTTGTACTTTTTATAAAATCTTGACGTATTTTTTCCTGCGGAATATTTCGACTGCCGTAAGCAAAATCACAAATGACATAAGTACATACGTTCCAAGCTATGCAATTAAAATAAACTCAACTCCTGCTATAAGAACGGTTTTAGGCATGGCTTACAGTGGCCTTGATCCTAAACCGGGGGTCCACATGAACCGTTTCTGTTGGACTTAGACGCATGACGCACGTCACCGAGCGTTCTTATATCGGGAGTTGAGTGTATTTGATTATTCTCATTCACTCACTCGATTCTTAATACAGTCCAGCTTTTGACAATGGCACGATTAATGATTATTATTGTGCGTCTATCCAAATTAGATTCGGCCATCTTATCATTGCATCTATTCTTACATAATTCATTATATAAATACATGTTAAGAAATAAAAATTATATCCAAAAACTGTCCATTTTCAGAACCTTACACATAATAATATGTACGTAAATCGATAATTGCAAAATCGATCCTCAAGGCTCTTGTTGTATAAATAGGTTGTACTCGCTTTAAAACATCCCATATAAAAAGTCGATCGACTCTTGTAAAAAGGAGTTGCATCGAATTCAATAAAAGGGAATGTAAATTGTCTTTTCGGTTTGCAAAATTTTACTAGCTACTTGAATTAGTAGTTTAGTATTATAAATGTGTAATTTAAGACTGTATAAAGATCTACCTAACATTACGCGAAAAATGTCGAACGTCTCGGAGAAGACGCTGTTACAATTATTAGAAATTGCACAATTCTTGCACATTTACGAGATAGAATTCTCCGAGAAAAATTAATTTCGGAATTACGTCCATCATACGTATAAAATCGATTCATATATAAATTTTGTATATATTGAAGAAAATGTGATTATATTATCCAAATTAAAATTTTTAAAACTTGATTTACGATCAAGTTTGGAGAAACAAGTACAAGTTTTCTGCCAACTTGGGCTCGCGGCAAGTATATGCAATGCTTCACCTCTCATGGTACAAGTAACTTTGAATTAGGATTTTAAATCACAAAAATGTGATTATGAATTTTAGGCCCGGATTTATATCACATCTCAATAATCAAGCTCTTCTTAGGAGACTTATAACATAAAGGTTAACTTGAAAAATCTAATTTGAAATTTGATTTTCTGACTTGTACTTATTTTTTCAACTTCTAATTATTTAAAATAAAGAAAAGTTGTATAATCCCTGCTGAAAAAGTACAGAAAATTGTCAAATTCTATCCCTAAAGAAATCATATACTTTTTTATCAATAGCACCTCATTGGAACTATATCAAATCTGAACGGCACCAAACTTGTATCAAATCCTATGTTCCATAATCTTGGATATTTCTATCTATTCCTATCTTTTAAGAAATCTTATACTTTTCTATCAACAGTTTCTTATTAAAGTTTTATCACATCTTATCTTCGCAAAACTTATATCAAATGCTGTCTTACAAAATTTCGAGAATTTCTATCAAATTCTATCTATTGAGAAATCTTATACTTTTTTATCAACAGCTTCTCATTGAAATTCTATCGGATCTTATCCACTCCAGACTTGTATTAAATTCTACATATTAGAATCTCGTTTTCTTTCAAATCGTAACCGTTTAAAAACCTTATACTTTCCTATCGAAATTTTCTCATTGCATAAGATTTAAATAAATTTAATATCTTTGGAGAAAAGTATAAGATTTCTCCAGGAGTAAACCTCGATAGAAATTTTCCAGGTGCTGGAAAATATGTTTGATGAAGATAAAATTTGACAGAGCTTCAATAAACACTGTTGATAGAAAAAGTATAAGATTTAACGACGGATAGAATTTAATAGAAATTTTCGAGATTTAGAAAAGTATACGATTTCCCGACATATTTTGACAAATTTGATTTGATTTCTATAAAAAAACGGATTGAAAGAAATTTTTGTTATATCAAAATCCTATCCAACTTTTTCAGCAGGGATAGAAAATTGTGCATAACTGCAAATAAGTGTAAGCCTTCAAAATGAGCCTTGGAGAGCCTCCCTCGAATTTCGAAATCAGCTAGCCTAATCTAAATATGTACAAGGATTGCGTCGTCAACAACGTTGGCTGCCACCGCTGGACGGTAGGTCGGTGAGCGTATTATGATTGTATACACAAGTGCAGATAGCGAAGAAAAAAAGATTAATTGAAGAAGACGTAGGAGCAAAAGAGGAGAACAAATGGCATTTCACTGTTGACCATTGTTGACGTTGTTCTGTTTTGAATCCATATTGGGGATGTAGTCCATCGCCATTAGACAGGCGAAGACTGTCATCACCATCTTCTGCTTTACCTCGGTGATGTCTTCAGGCAATGCATAGACTCGTGCCCCACATTTTCGCGCCAAGGATATCGCGTATTTTGCATTGTCCAAGTTTTCCTGTAAAAGAGTTAAGGATTTCATGAAATTCATGTTCTTTCGAAAGAAAACGAATGGGGAACGACCAACAAAACGTTGGAATTGAATCAAAAATTTCGGTACGGTTGGTGCGAATACCTAATGTGCGGTCGCCTAATGAAATTCCTATTTTTTCTAATTTCTAAAAGGAAACGTCCATCAATTACGTAAGGATGACTTTTTAAATTTTAGACCTCGGTCCTCCTTATTGTACGGATTCCTAAGATTTTTATGAAGTTTCAGGGCAGGTAGGACTTCAAATTATTTCAAAAGATTCTAAGAGTTTGAAGAAATAATCTAGAACAATTCAAGAGAGAATCTTAATTTCTCAAGGGATTTCCCATTATTTTGAAGGACTTCATGGAGTTTGATCAGATTCCCAGAAATGTAATTGGATTTTAAAGGATTTGAAGAGATACCGAAGGATTTCGACAGATTCTGAAGGATTTTTAGGGATTCTAAGAAATTAAGAACAATTTTCACGGATTTCAAGGGATTTTAAGAGATTTTAGGGGATCTTAAGAGATTTCGAAATATTTCAAAATAATGCACGGTATACCGGATTTTAATAGATATGAAGGTGTTTCGATGGTTTCACGGGATTTCAAAGGGTTTTAAGGAATGTCAAAAAAATCGAAAGCATATTTTCACGGATTTTAGAGGATTTTGTAAGATTTCAAAAGATTTAACGTAATTTTCAAGCATTTCCGAATATAATAAAGGACTCGAAGAATGTTCTATAAATTTTAATAGCTTTCGAAAAATGCCAATGAATTTTAAAGAGAGTTTAAGAATTTTTTACTGAGTTTTAGAGATTTCAAGGAATTCCTAACGATTTTAATGAATTATGAGAGATTTTAAAGGGATTTAAATAGATTTGAAAAAGACGTGGGATTTCAAAAAGTTTTAAAGGATTTCATGTGATACCGAAGTATTTTTACGAATTTTAAGAGATATCAGAGGATTTTAATGATATTTCGAAGATTTGAAGGGATTTGAAAATAGTTGCTAAGATTTCAAAAATTTTAATGGATTTTTAAGAGATACAAAAAGGTCACGATGATTTTAAGGGAATTCAAAGGATTTTAAAAGATTATCCAAATATTTTACAAGATTTCGTAAGATTTCAAAAAATTTAACGTAATTTCAAGTACAACGCGGCTAGAACCGGGCGAGTTACAGTTGCCTGGAAACGGATTTGACTTAATGGTATAATAATGTGATTGTGAAGAGGATTTCAAAGATTTCGAAGAATCTCCTAAGATTTTGAAATATTTCACTGAATTTCAAGGATTTTTAAGGTTTTTTATGAAATTTTGAAGAATTCAAGCAATTTCAAGAATTTTCACATTTTTTTAAGAGTTCTAAGGAATTTCAAGAGATTTCAAAGAAGTCACGGGATTTTAAAGGATTCTAATGAATTTTAAAAGATATAAAGGGATTTCGATAATTCTACGGTACTTTAAAGGATTTAAAAAGATTTCAAAGTATTTTCACGGATTTTTAGAGGATTTCGTAGGATTCAAGAGATCTAACGGAATTTCAAAGAATTTCTGAGTATTATAAACGTTTTTAGGGGACTTCAAATAATTTTAATGGCTTTTGAAAGATTTTAATGGATTTTATTATAAGGGAGGTGAAGGATTTTAACTTATTTTTAGGCATTTCAAGGAATTCCCACGGGTTTTAAGGGATTAGAAGGGATGTTTATGGGATTTTGAAGATTTTAAGCGATTTCAAGGATTTTCACATTTTTAGAGGATTTTAAGAAAATAGAAAAATGCTGGCGCATTTAAAAGAATTTTATGAGATATCAGAGGTTTTAATGAGATTTTTGAAGATTTGAGGGGATTTCAAAAGATTTTTAATGATTTCAAAAGTTTGAATAGATTTTTAAAAGATATGAAAGGGTTTCGATGATTTCACGGGATTTCAACTATTTCAAACTGAGGTTCGAAATATTATAAGGGATTTTAATGGGATTTTAAGAGATTTTAAGATATTTCAAAAAGTCACGGGGTTCCAAAGGATTT
This sequence comes from Andricus quercusramuli, assembly GCA_932178445.1. Lineage (NCBI taxonomy): Eukaryota > Metazoa > Arthropoda > Insecta > Hymenoptera > Cynipidae > Andricus > Andricus quercusramuli. Next base: position 638,911 of record CAKNXH010000058.1, on the reverse strand, counting down.
CATATGACACCAAAGTATTTTAACGAATTGTGAAGGATAACAGGGGATTTTAATGAGATTTTAAAGATTCCAATGGATTTCACAAGATTCGCAAAGAATTTTAATGGACTTTAAGAGATATAAAGGGATTTCCACGATATAACGGGATTTGACAGAATTCCAAAGTAAATATAATGCAACTTACAACTAAATTCCTGATATAAATTTTCCAAAACAGACGAAACCTACTAAAAATTGTTTGAACGACACATTTCATTACTCAAAATTTAATTAAATTGTGATGAAATTTTAATCAAATGTAACTAATGCACTGCAGATAGGTCAAATGTAAAATTGAATCATATATTGAAAAAGATTCCAATAATTACCTCTTCTGTTCCCCCTTCCTTAACGAGATCATAGTTCACCGAGCCTGGCTTGATTGCATCAATCAGGTCGATCAAGACCTTTCCATCCGCTATCGCAAAGTCCTGGAATCCTTTGATGCTGCTAGTTTTCCCAGCACCTTGAAGTTTATTATTAACCCACTGAACAATCTCCTTCTCAACCATCGAATGAGTTCCTCCCAGAGAGGTCAACAACGACAAGGTATACGATCTCATAAGCTGCCAGATCAAGGCTAAAGTCAAAGTTGCATTTCCATCATTAAGATCTTGTCCAGCAATTCCTACCAAAGAATAATTCATCTTCTTCCCTAGCTCAACTGCATAATTACAATTCTCCAGTTTCTCCATAAACTTCCTAAGCTTCGTGAACTTCTTGTGCACCTTGTTCCAACTCACTGATCCTGGTTTAATAATATCATAAAGCTGGAAAATCACAAGTCCATCAGCAAGATCTGAATAAAGCCAGTTCACATGAGGAGAGACTCCCAAAGAATTCATCCAATTTCTGTAAGTCTTTTCCTCTCGTGTCTCTTCCAGAGCTTCGAGACCTTCAATGTTCGTTCCTGGCTTATCCAGACCAGGATAATTATTGAACATGTTCGCAACGAAGGCCAGATTTAGTTTGTAAATTCCATTTACAACATCACTCGGAGTCACGAAACTGCGACAACCCAACTTCCCAGCTTGCTGGAGCATGATTTCTGCTCTCGTCATGTGATTCGATTCCATTAGAGCTTCCAAAGTAACTTCAGCAGTGTTAGGTGCAATTTGCTTGATCAAGTGAGAATAAATTTCGGAATCTGTGATGTCTGACATGAAGTTGTTGCATCTCCTGGAAATGCCAGCATTCTCCAAGTGGTGATTTACCCAACGAAGAAGAATCATCTCTGGGGAAAGCTTCAACAAATCCTCGACACGCTCTCCATCCTGCAGGAGCGTTGCCAGCCCTGGACAGTTTTCAAGAGTGATTTGGTTGAAGAGACCAATCCTGATGATCTGCCAAAGAAGACCCAGAACCAAATGTGGAGAACCTTTGGTAAGGTCGTGAGCATCGATGTTGACGATATTACAACCAATTGCTTGAGCTGACGAGAGGGCTAGAGTCAAGTTCTCGTGCTTTTTATAGAGGGTCATGTTCTTTTTGTTGATTGTCCGTTCATCGATCGTGTCCGGACAGGAGTGATTGATGATTTTGCTGTAAAAGACATTAGTGATTAGAGATATTGAGGTATGGACTTATTATAACGAAGATAATTTAAGCAGTTAGTATGAGTTTGGTTCAAGTTAAAGTTTGGTTCAAGGCCATGAATGAAGTTTAGATGGGAGGTGTCATGTCTTGATAAGCCACGAATTGAGCTGCAATTTTGAACTTCTTACCAAAGGAGGATGCCATCTTTGACTTTGTCGTATAAGGCCCTTGATTCTCCGTCGATAGGTAGGAGATGTTTCAGGTCTGGATCGTGTGCCAAATTTGTGTTGATCCAGTCACTAAAAGCGAGTTGTTCCTCAAGCCGTACAGAATGTGTGGTGCCTTCACTGGATGCCTCGGAGATTCCTCCCAAGGTCTCAAGATTTTCCTTCTTCGAGACGACCTGCTTGAAGGTGGATCCGAGTTCGTTAGCCTTGAGTTCCTTGCATAGCTTCTCAAATTCTTCAAAGGAGAGGCGACCCTTGTGTTCCAGTCTCTCCTTGTCGTCGTACTCCTCGATCATCTGACGCACCTTGTACCCTGGCATCTTGAATCCACACACGTCCAGCGCGTTTCGCAACTCTGTCAGGTCGATGAATCCATCCCCATTTGCGTCGATCTGCAAGGTTAAGAAAGATTTGTTAAATGTCGTTTTTTTATTCAGGAGTTTTCGCAAGGCGCTACATGGCTAGAATACAAGAAACATTGTAGCTTTCGTTTGCTTAACTTAGGTGTGATCAAATATTACGCCAGGGTGATCGCAGGTCAAGGAAAACCTGTACATCAGGGAGAAGTCAGGAAACTTTATCGGGTAGGGAAAGTCAGGGATTTCGACAAAAATCTTGCAAAAGTCATGGAATTTCTATAAGAGGGACTTTAAATAACTATCAAGGATAATAAACTTGACAATTTAGAATTGTTTATTGCCTTTATAAAAGATTATATATTAAAAATCGTATAGGTCGAGATTCTAGTCTTTGAATATTTATGGTCAGGGAAAATGAAAATTTTTGAGGCAAAAATTAAGGAATTTTGAAAATGAAGTTTTGCGGCGACCCTGGTATAATATTCTTGTTAGTGATTTATTTGTCTTGTATTTCTATTTTTTTGCAGTTTCTTCCTCCTGACGCTTATATTTTTCGTTAAAATTTTCATTATTTCGTTGAAAATTCAACAATTTAAGAAAAATTCATCCATTTTAGTTGAAAATTCGTCTTTTTTAATTGAAAATTCAACTATTTTACTAGGAGAATAACTTTTTGTTGAAAATTAATAAATGGTTTTAAAAATTAAACTCCTTTTTTAAAATTCGTGTTCTTGGTTTAAAATTTATTTGTTCTAATAGAAATTTCATCTGTTTTGGATAAAAATGCCAATGTTTTGTTGAAAATTAATCTTTGCTGGTTGAGGATTCAACTACTTTGTTGAAAATTCGTCTTTTTTGGTTGAATTCAACCATAGTTGATTAAAAATTAAAATATTTTTTGGTTAAATTAGCTACATTACATTATTTCTTGAAAATTCATCTTTATTGGTTGAAGGTTGAACAATTTTGTTAAAAAATCATTTCAGTTGAAAATTCATCTGTTTGGTTGAAACTTCAAGTACTTTGTTGAAAATTGATCTTTTTTAATTTAAAGTTCAACTAATTGGGTAAAAGTTGTACTGGTTTGTTAAAAATTAATTTTTTTAATTGAAGGTTTTTCTCTGTGGTTAAAAAATGAACTATTTTGGTGATAAACTCTTTTTTTGGGATTTTTAGAACAATTTTTTAAAGTGAAAATTTAACTTTTCCATTTTTTGCTGAAAATTGATATTTTAAACGGGTAAAATAATCTTGTTGTTTTGAAAATTTCTCTGTTTTGGTTAAGAGTTGAGCTAATTGGTTGAAAATTATGTTTTTTGTTGAAAATTCATCTATTTGGTTGGAAATTTCACTATTCTGCTGAAACTTAAATTTTTTAAAGGAAAAAAATTTGTTTACGGAAAATGTTACTTTTCCGTTTCTTATTGAAAATTTACGTTTTTTAGTTGAAAATTCAAGTATTTTGTTGAAAATTTTTATTTTTGTAGAAAATTAATCTAAGTTTAAAATCTCTCTTTTTGTTTTAAAAGTTCATCTGTTTTGCTAGACATGTTTTTTTGTTTGTTAAAGTTGCAACTCTTACCTTTTTTGCTAAGACTACATCTCGGTTGGTTGAAAATTGGAATCT
>CAKNXH010000058.1:614633-635113 GCA_932178445.1 Andricus quercusramuli | reverse complement strand
TGAAAATTTTTATTTTTGTAGAAAATTAATCTTCTAAGTTTAAAATCCCTCTTTTTGTTTTAAACTTTCATCTATTTTGCTAGACATGTTTTTTTGTGTGTTAAAATTGCAACTATTACCATTTTTGTTAAGACTATATCTCGGTTGGTTGAAAATTGAAATCTTGGATTGAAAATCGAACTTTTTTCTTGAAAATTAGTTCTTTTCGTTGAGAATTTATCTTGTTATTAAAAATTTAACTTTCCGAGTTGAAAATTCAAGTATTTGGTTGAAAATTCAAGTATTTGGTTGAAAATTCCAACTTTTTTGGATAAAGTTAAATTTTTTTCATTACAAATTCCACCACTGGGTTTAATATTCAACTATTTGATTAAAAAATCATCTATTTTGTTGAACATTCGTCTCTTTTGCTTTAATGTTTAAATATTTGGTTGTAAATGCAACTATTTGGTTGTAAATGCAACTGTTTGGTTACCAATTAATTCTGTTCTTGTTGAACATTCATTTTTTGGGTTTAAAAGTCAAGTTATTTCCCAAACATCCGACTTTTCAGCTTGAAAATTCAACTATTTGGTTGTAAATACAACTGTTTGAAAATTCATGTATTTAGTGAAAAATTCAACCATTTTGTTGAAAATTTAATTATTTTGTTGAAAATTCAATTATATTGTTAAAAAGTCATCTTTGATGGTCAAACTTTCTTAGACTTCGACAAGAAATCCATTCTTTGGATTGAAATTCAGCTCTTTTTGTTAAAAATTTAAAAATTTCGTTAACAAGTTAAATATTTTGTTGAAAATTGAACTATATTGTTGAAAAGTCATCGCTTCTGGTTAAAAATTCAAATTTATTCTTAAAAATTCGTCCTTTTGGATTAAAAATTCATCTTTCATGGTAGAAAAATCTTTTTTATTTTGATGGAACAAATAAATATATTTGAAATTATTCATTTTTGAATAATTGGTCGGGGAAAAGTCAGCGAAAAGTCAGGGAATTTTCAAAATGAAGTTTTTTGGTCACCCTGAATATTGCAAATGGTCGACGCCTCGAGTTTCAGTATATTGACCTGACCTTGAAACTTTTTTTTTTATTAGACTTTATTCTCTCAACGGTATTTGGGTCAGATTTGATCGAAATCCGACGAACTCTAAGAATGCAGATGTATCATTATAGATCATTTCAGTAACAATAGGGTTGATCTGCCATTACTGACGGCATTTCTTAGAATTTTTTTAATCGGCAGGTCCGCGAGACCTACTCTTACGAAACATTGCTATGCATTTGGAAACTAGGCCTACGTAATATGTATACCGATCTGACTAATCACCACACTATTCCATATGCCGCATCATGACGTCATAGTCGCGACACTCTGAGAAGTAAGGCGAACATGTAGAGAATGTTAGGTAACAATTAAAGAAACCATTAACGCACTAATTATGATAAGTCCCGTGGATTGCAATGAAGTTTCTGAAATAGGAAAACAAGCTTTTCAAATGGAATTCACTCACGGCTTGAAAAAGGCCAATGAAGTCTTCCAAATATTCATCAACGACGTCCCACTTTTGCATTGCACGTATTTCCATAATGGAATCGGAAAGGATGTAAATTTGGGCAAAGAAAATTTAAAGATGGGAAATTCAAACCGAACCTCTGACATGCACTTGGTAACTGATTCTCTTATCGGCCTTATCAAAAGCAGGATTCGAATCAATGAAAAAATTTTCAGAGGCTTTTCCTTTACAGCGTATCGAATGCAATCGCGGACAGGTGATCCTAGGCAATAATAATCGAATAAGCGAGAACAAGTCCAGGGTCATAAAATGTTCCTATATCCGTAAAAAATCTATTCATTTCCTGGGAACACTTTTTTTTGTTTCAGGATCATTTCCAGGCTGTCAACAATTTTTCCAAGTCATGACAATTTTTAAAAATGAAACTTGCACGCCTGATAAGATGTTCAATTTAAAAATTGAAGTTTTAACCACAAAATCAAAGCATTAGAAACTGAAGGTTAGCAATACAGAATTAGATAACCAACAAAATGTAAATTTTTCAGGAGAGCGAAAAAGCATTCTGGAAAATCGAAATCACTATCCAAAGATGAAGCAAAAGTCCACTCTCAAGCTGAAGTTATGCTGAATTGAAGTCAAACAAGTTTGGTTGAAAAAATTTACCGTTAGAGAAAATAGATGTAGAAGTTGACAATCTGAAAGTGGCACTAACCTGAAATTCGAGCAAGCCCGGCTGTGAATTGCGATAAAAAGTTCAATTTTCAGTTACAGTGAAAAATAAAAACACGTTCCCGAGATATTGAGTATCTGAAGACGAATAAACAAAGTTGAATGTAAAAAAAATCCAAAAAAAAAATCCAAATTGCAGATCGAGATATCATAATGTAACATATATTTTTTGCCTAAAATCCGAATAAAATAAGAAAATATATTTTTTGTTTCCATTCAATGATAAGAATTTCAAGAAATATCAATGTTAAAAGGTCTAAGAAAATTATTACTACGTTAAAATTTCATTTTTTTCAATTATCGCATCAAACAATGAGTTTTCGAAAAATTTATTTTATCACAATGTTTACTTGATGTTTAAGAATTTTTTTTGCAATAAACCCATTTTCGACCAAAATGTTAGTTATTTCTGTACTACTACACTTCAACTCTTCTAAATTTAAAGTATTTACAATTAAAATAAAATCATTCTTAATTCATCAATTTATTAAACAATTTTATTTATTTATATAAATTAGGTTTCAGAAGTGAACTGGAATTAGCCAACCGATTTTGAAAGGATTTAAACAGATTTCAAGAAATTTAAAAGGATTTAAACAAATTTCAAGGGATTTAAAGGATTACAAGGTATTTGAATAGCTTTCAAGGGAATTCGCAGAATTTCCAAGGATTTTTATTATTTTAAGGAATTTTTAAAGATTTTAAACGTTTTAAGGAATTTAAAATATTTCAAATATTTTACGGCAGATAAAATTAGATTGAAGCAAAATTTATGAGATTGCAAAGAATTTCCTCAACATCATAAGGATTTTGAAAGATTTCATAGGATTTTTATTTTTTATTTTTTATCGGATGATTTTATATGGTTTTTAACGGATTTCAATAGATATAAAAGCATTCCAAACATATTGAAAAATATTTATAAATTGCAAAGAATTTCACAGGAAATAAGTGATTTCGCAGGATATCAAATATTTGAAGAAAGAATTTCTTTGAATTTCAACAATTCCAGGGGATTTCAGAGGATTTCCAAGATTTCAGTAACTCTAAGCATTTTTAAAGGCTTAATAAATTAATTAGAATCTCAAAGGGTTACATAGGACTTCAAATATTTCAAGAGACTTTAGAGAATATTAAATCAGATTTCATGTAATTTCATGGGATTTTAACGGATTTTATCATATTTTATTGGATTGCAAAGAATTTATCTACAGAAATAAATGGATTTCAAAGGATTTGAAAGGTTTTAAAACATTATTAAATATTTTCAATAGATTTCATGAACTTGATGGGATTTTAAGGAATTTTCCGAGAAACATTGTAGCTTTTCAAAATATTTACAATTCTTCTTTTAACCATTTTTTGATAGAACTCGTCTTTTTGGTTTTCATTTATCCAAAATACTATTGAAGAAAATAGAGAATTCAAAATTTGAGTCTCAAGAAGGAATTATAGCTTTTAAAAAGTCCTAAAAACTTATTTTAAACATTTTTTTATAGGAATTGTAATTTTTGTTTTATTTATCGAAAATATTATGAAATAATTGAAAGACAGTCAACTATTTTTTTCTGTCAAAATAAACATTACAAATTGAGTAAAGTTCAGAATATTTCAGGAATTCTGGAAATTCAGAATATCAAAAAAAAATTAAGATATTTATAGAAATCAGGAAATTCTGAGAAATTAGGGAATTCAGGGAATTTGAATATTTAAATATTTCAGAAAATTTTAGTAATCTAAGGAATTGAGGGTATTTAAGAAATTCGTAGATTTTCATGCATTCAGAGAATGCGAGAAATGATAAATATTCAAGGAATTCTGAGAATTCCAAATTCAAGGAATTCTGAGAATTCCAAATTAAAAGAATTCAGAGATTTTCAGTTTATTCAGAAAATGCAAGTATTTCATTGAATTCAGAGATTTTTAGAGATATTAGAGCGTTTAACGAATTCAAGGAACTACAGGAATTCAGTATATTCCAGAAACTCAGCGAATTTAGAATATTCGAGGATTTCAAGAAATTCAGGTAAATCTAGGATTTTATACAATTCAAGGAATACCGAGATTTTCAGGAAATCCGCCACATTTTCACTGTTCTTAATATAAAACTCTTCATTTCAAAACAATAAATGTAAATGTTTTATTTTAAGTTTTGAAAGCTATGTATTTTTAGTTTACAAGGCTTTAAATTTTATATTTTGCTCTTTTTTGATAATTCTAGTGGGGAAATTTTTTTTTTAAAGTCAATTTTCAGTCTTAAATGCTAAGTATTGAAATTATATGAATTGGTATTCCGCATTTACAGGCTATTTAATATCAAAAACTTTGAGTTGGGATTTATTCAATTATTTAAAGTTTTTAATTTGAAGTTGTTGCATTTTTAACGTTTTTTCAAGTAATTCAGGACATTTCAAGTTAAAATTAGTTATTTAACTAATAATTGATTTTTATTTCTTTTTCAACTATCAAATGTAATTATCTTACAACGTCACAATTTGGAAGGATTTAAAAATCAAACCAAACCATATTCAAGGTTTCGATATACAGTTTGAAAAAATTGTAAAAATGGGAAAGTCATAAAATTTTTATAATATTTGAAATCATTCTGACTTTTTTATATGATGAACTAAGAAGGTTGAAGACTTCACTCATGCTTGAAATTGAAAAATTGTAATAGATATGAACAATTTACTTATTTTTACTGAAACTAATATTAGAAGTCATAAAGGTTCAAGGCTTCTTCTTTATTCCAAGTATTTTAGTACAAAAAAAAAACATTATTTCCTTTTACAGCTATGAATATCTAAACTTTAAATCCTTAATATAATAAAACGATCGCCGGTTTCGCTAACCTGAAGATTCACGCCTGGTTATTTATCCCAAAAGTGTCCAAGTCAACTAAAGTATATATTTAAAGCCTAATCCAAAAGAGTAGGAAAATATAACAAAGAATGGAATTTAATCGAATAAAGGGAGTTCAGAGAAAGCTTGGCTAGTCAATAGGCAACTTCCGTTGCACTTCTTGAAGTAGAAATATTTCATAACCGTTGATCATTGTATTTATGCATGCTTGATATTCCGCTAGAGACCTAAGAGTCTTTGCGCTCTATCAATCCGTCTACCTAGCGTATCGTTTTTCCGGATTCCGAAACCTGCCCTCATAGCAATAAGATATCCCGGGATACCCCAGGGATAACCTGTCAGGATATACCGCAAGGCGGAATTTTGGATATCCGGGATGTCTATAAGACGGTTACCTCGGATATCTTATGGGGATATCCAAATTTCAGCTTTGTAGGACATACCTGGGATAACCCGGGACTTAAATGGGATCAAATGGGATATCCCCGGATATCATATTGCTGTAAGGGTGTGTTACTTAGAGGACAAAAAGCGAACTTTAGTTCTTTAAATCTCAAATCATTCTAAAAAGCATTCAAAAGGAAATAGTAGGAATGATAATTATCTTTTCATTAAGATTCTTGTTTGACATCGTCCACGTGCTTTATGTGATACGTCATTTTATTGTTTACATTCTTGTAATGTGTCCCACTATCTCAAATATTGTTGTCAAACATTAAAAGTTTCGAGATAGGACAATACTTTGTTCTTGACGGTACATCTAACTTAATAAAAAACAACGTTACTCAATGTTACTTCAAGCGTGACTCAATAACTTCAGAAGATTTAGCTGTTATTGTTTTTCCTATCTATGAGTTATTCGCAGACAGTCATCTTTTTTATGCATTTCAATGAGTCTCATTCAAAAGTTATTTCGAATTTTTGTCCACTTACTTTTTGAAAAAGAGCTTTACAATGTGTGAAAATGAAAATATGACAAATTAAAATTCAATTGTTTTGTTTAAAAAAATATACTCAAGCTCTGGATGCATCATCAAATCAAAAAACACTAATTTCTAATTTTTTTAAAATATTTGTTCGAAACAATTTTTTATAATGTGAATGCTTGTAAACTCAAATGTTCTACCATTCGTGTTTATTGAACTTTTAATTTTAACTCAAACCAATTTCTGTAAATTATTGACATTTTTAAGAATAATTAAATTTCTTGAGTTAAGGCCATGAAATACTTAGCCGATTTCTATATTAAACAAATTTTTGCAACTACTTACATCCATATGAACTGAGATATCGAATTGGAAATTTAGGAAATTTAAAAAAATAACTGAAAAAAATGAAAATAAATTTTTTTCAATACTAAAAATTGTTCCTTAGTGTTTTCTATTTAACTTTCCACATTTTCAACTTGATATCTCAATACATATGAACGTGAGTTGTTGCGAGCAAATTTCAGCAAAGTAATTAATTAATTTAATTTGATTGGAAATTAATATCAAATCAATTGAAAATAAATGTGTAAAGCTTAAATTGATATTTTTCGAATGTAAAATTCGTCTTTATATATATTTATAGCATGAAATTGTACAACTCTAGACACTTCCAAGTTAATTAAAATTTTCAAATTTAATTTATAAACTTTTGAACTCTTCCCATTTTTAAAATTTTACATCTATAAGAAGTCGTTAATTTTCAAGTCTTCTAATTTAAATTATATTTAATTGTTTAGCATTACAATGTTAGTATTTTAAAGATTTTGAAATATTAAATTTGGAACATTTTTTATAATTTGAAAAACTCAAATTGTTACATTTTGAAAGCTTCCAATTTCAAGTGATACAATTGAGAATTCTACCAATGTTCAATAATTCATTATTCTTGTATGGCTTTATATTTAAAATTGTTTATTCTCCAAGGCTTGTAGTTCGAATTTTTTCAATTCCGTAGGTGTAAATGTAAAATAGTTTTAAGATTTGCATAACATAAGCAATGGTACTCATTATTTTTTTTTTTTAGAATTCTCCAAAGATAAGGTGACCAGATGTCAGAAGTGAAAATTCGGGTCATTCTGAAATTACCCCCCCCCCCACCAATAAAATTAGAAAACCTAACTTTGCGGAGGAATCATTTTTTTAGCATAATTTTCAATTTCTAATTTTTTAGTGTTAGCTAATTATTTTTTGGGTGTTAAAAAAATGTAGTACAAAATAAAATAATTTTTTGTTTTTGAAAGAATATATGTATTTCTGGACAAAAAATGCAAAACTGCCGAATTAAGTCAAAAAGCGGGACATTTTAAGAAAAATCGGGACTTTGCCGGACATGGCCAAAAAGCGGGACATGTCCCGCCAAAAGTCGGGAAGTCTGGTCACTCTATCCAAACAGTAATCTTTAATTTTTTTAAATCTTTTTTTGTTCAACGTCCCCAAATTTAAGCACTGAAAAAATGGTTTAGCTGTCCCAGCTAGAAGTTTAGCAGAATTTCGTCTTGTCAGCTAGATAATTTCTAGATGGCAAAATTAGCTAAAATAGCTAGTTATTTCGGCAACACAGCTAGAAATTTAGGTAACACTGCTACATTTTCTTAGAAGACAAAATCCAGCTAAAATTCTAGCTGGGACAGCTCAACCATTTTTTTCAATGAGGCTACAGCAAATTATAACAATCATCCAAGTTGTAAATTCTCCAATCAAATACGACCCACGTTGCACTTCGGTATGCATCTTTTGATTTGTTCTCCATTGTCACTGATTCCTGAATCATATTTACAATTGAATGCAAATATAAAATTAAATTTCTTTTAAAAATGTTTATCTTATAGTTACTTTTATTTATAATATTAAAAAACATATGTGCAAAAAATTTGATTGTATTTTTATTACATATTTAATCAATTTTACGGGAGTTACCATAATAATTTCTAGAGTAAGTTATAATAAAACCAGGAGGTCCAGTCTTCCCAAATATTTTTCAAAGTAGGACGGGTCACCCAACTGATTTTTCAGGAGTAAAACGCATTACATTTTATTTATTTATTTTAGTTTTTTGAGTTTAACTGTTCTTCTCGAATTATTTCAAGGGATTTCTACGGATTTCAACATTTTCAAGGGATATAACAAAACAAAATTTAAAAGGATTTTGAACATTTTAGGTTATTTGTAAAGATTCCAATAAATTTTAAGACATTAAAATATACTTTCAACACATTGTCAAAGAATTTTGTAGGATTTTCAAAGATTTCAAGGTATTTCAAAGAATTTCATACGATTAAGGAGATTTTATATTTTATATTTGAAGCTATTTCAACAGATTTCAAAGAATTTTAAGAGATTTCTAAAATTTCAAAGGATTTCAAAGGATCTCAAAAAATGTTGTAAGGATTCCAATGTTTTGAAGCTCGATTTTAAGGGATTTCTAGAGAAATTTGAAAAATAAATAAAATGAAATTAAATCTCAAAGAATTCCTAGCGATTCCAAACATTTCAAGGGATTTCAAAGAATTTCACAAGATTTAAAGGATTTTATTGAATCTGTAAATTCTCCAAAAATTTCAACAAATTTTATAGATTTCTGGGGATATAAACGGTTTTTTAGATAACTTCAATGAATAAGATTAAATTAATTTATACTGAAGGGATTTCAAATATTCTACTTATTTTAATGGATTTTTACGATGTTCAAAGATTTCAATAGATTTTAAGGGATTTCAACCAATTTCTAGAGAACCTTAGGGAGTAAAATAAATTTTATGTGAATGGACTTTTAAAGGATTTTGAAGATATTAAGTTATTTTAAAAAATTCAAAAGAATTATAGAAGATTTTAAAGCTTGCAAAGGGGTGTCAAAGAATTTGAGTATTTTCAAATATTTCAAGGAATTAAAAAGATTTCAGAAGATTTAAAGGGATTTTTAGGAGATAAAAATTTAAAGGAGATTTTTGGCGAATATTTTTTTTTAAATTTTACTTTCAAGGGATTTTAAATTATTTATACAAATTTCTCAATATTTTGAAGATTTCAACTGAATTCAATAGTTTTAGTTTGATTAAAACAACAAAATTAGTTAGCACTTGGTTTGATTTAAATCAAACTTATACTTGTATTTAACCAATTTTGTTCGATTTAATCAAATTTTACTTGATTAACAGAAAATTTCTTTGAATCAAACAAATTCTTTGTTAAACTCAATCATAATATTTCATTTATATAAGGTCAAACAAATGTTTGTTTATTTTAAATAAGTTATTGTTCAATTAAATTAAATTTTTATTGAAACAAATAAAACATGTAATAATTCAAATAAAAATTTGTTTAAATCAAATAAACTATATTCCAAAAAATTTGTTTGTTTAAATCAAACAAAAGTTTTCCTCAGTGTACTACAAAATTTATGAAACGATTCTAAATATCCATTCGGGAAAAAATTTTCCATGGAGGACAAAATGCGAAAAAGAAAAAATAGCTACCGGGAATTATTATCTGTATCATGGATAATTTTGAACACGAAAGCGTTTTTAAAGAGATCAAGGGAATTCACAGATTTTTCATGTGTGAATTTTATCTGTACAGGATTTCTATTTTTTGCGTACTTTCGAATGAGATCTAAGAGAAATCATTCCTTTGTAGTTTGCTAATTTTTACATTTAACTCCTTCAATATTTTTGTATTATTTTCATTCCGATGCTGACTATCTTATAATCTTTTTCTTCATAATTATTTTAAATAATAAATTTCCTATAATCGTGAAAGAATTATAAGAAAATCAACATAGGCCTATATTGATTTTTCTGTAATATTTTGTCTAAGGTCAGATTTAAATTTTGCATAAAAGTCGCCTTCCTTCCTTTCGTCGATCTAAATTTGTTCTATTACTTAATTTATTTTTCAGAGTTTTTTAAATGTTATATATTATTATTATTATTATTATTGAAAATTATTGGACAATCTTAGGCCTAAATCAAAAACAGATTTCATCTTTGAAAGATCAACTTAGATGAATCTGAAATACGGACTCTTGTACCGTACGAAACATGTAATGACGTAATGTAACCGCATTACATCGCCGTGAATCTCATTCAATGCAGCTGCAACCGTTTTTGAGGTAATAAGGTCTCAATGTTGTTGTTGATTTACAGTTTTTTTTGTAAGTCAATTCTACGTGAAAGCAACATTTTATGCGTTTTTTATATTACAATCCATTTTTTATGTGTAAATGAAAAAGTGAAACGTACTTAGGTGTAAAAATATCACTGAGATTTCGCCAGTCACTGTACAATTCAAGCAGTGTTAAGATATATCTGAATTGTCTCACAGAAGCGTGGGAAGTTAAATCGTGGGATGTTCGGCCATAAAAGGCCAAAAAAAGAAAAAAGATATTTTTAGTCCAAGCATTCGGGCGCTAATTTGAATCTTATTTGAAAATCAAATTATGTTATTGTTTGTATTTCGATCTCAAAATTACTTTTAGAATAACAACTAAAATTTGTCCATCAAGTTTCAAGTCTGCCAGTTGTAAATGTTTTCATTTTTTTTCTAGAAGTTACGTTCAGTGCCTTTTCATAAATTTTAAAATAATTTTGATTACTCTTTGAATCTTATTCCACACTTTTGACAATTTTTTATATTTGAGGAGTAAACGAACAAAGTATGATAGTAAATCCACTCGATATAATTCCTCAATAATTAGACAAATTCTGTATACGTATCTTGAAAAGCCTAAAGATACACTAAGAAAAATGGAATATACCGTTTATGATCTTTGAGGACAGTAATCTATAGATACTAATCCATAAAATCTAGATATTAAGTTTCATAATCCATGATTTTCAAATCTAAAATCATAAATGGTATGATCCATTTTTCTGAATGTAGATAAAAAATCCCAATAGTATCATATATAGGAAACCATATATAACTGTGCATACAATATTATGGAATTATTGACCCTATTAGCTAGGATTCATTTATACACAAATTTTGATTTATTTATTTTAAATCGTACACGAAATTAAAAGCGTGACTTTGATGGCGTAGAATTTGTTTGTGAACCAAGGATCAATAATCATATTCCTCGAGTCCCAAAAATTCTAATACCAGGCGTAACTCACTATTTCAAAAAAAAAAAAAATGGGTTTTTCATTTTTTTGTGCGCTTGACCCTCATTTGAAAATTTCAAATTTAAGCCCTTGGATTTATAATTTGAGACAAAGGGCTACAAACTATTCTTATCATATTTCCAATTGAATTTTAGGAATTTTACAATGTATAAATAATAATTAAACTGGACAATCAGGCCCAGAACTAATCACTGCATAACATTCCAAAATCGTCAATTTCGACCGTGACTCAAAAAATACTCATAAATCCTAAAACAAAATTTTAAAAACCGGTCCCTTTTCGTTTAGACGTACATAAATTTATTCACGATAAACACTTTATAAATCAGAACATTTCAAATTAACAGGAATTGAAATTTTAAAGTTGTGAATTGAATCTTTTGAGATTCTACTCGGATTCGACACTGCAAATATCGTAAGCGTTCAATACCGAATACTTTTTAATTTAAATATTCAAAATTTTACAATTTCAAATAATTACAAATAGCTGAACAATTCTAAGTGCAAAATTAAAGAATTTCAGTTTTCAATTTTCTAAATTATTTGGTTTCAAATTTAAATCGTTCAAAAATGAACAATTTCAAAATAGGGACCCGCTAGTAATCGGTTTGACAAATTAAATTGTAATTACAATCATAATTTTTAAAACTTTGTGAGACCGTATCCATTTCAAATCAAAGACGGACCGAATTTTACCTATTTAATAAAAAAATGACAAACTAATGAATATTCAAATTTGATAAAACAGATGACGCCTACTGTCAAAAAGAGTTGTCGATCTTTAGAATGAGGACAGGAATTTAATTTTTTCGTCTTGCAACTTATAGAACTTTTAGTTTTCTTTTTAAATCCGGTGGAAAATTTCAAAAAAAAAAAAACTTTGAAATTAACAAAATGGTACAGATTTTTCTGAAAATGTTGAAAGACAATTTATTTAAGTATCCTACCAGTTTACTATTTTCAATTCATAATTTAGGGTTCTAAAAACAAGTCTCTTGGCTCTATTTTCTATCGCATTACGTTAAACATTTTTACTAAAATTTAAACAAAACCGGTTTAAATTAGTATTTTTTCAAAATCAAAAATCCAAGCTGTCGTAAAAAAACTTTCACACGAATGTTTTCCCTGAAAGTCTATTTTTGATGATAACTAAAAACACATTATTAACTTATACTCCAGTTTGTCTTGAATTATTGTTTTTCCCATTATTATTTCACAAAAATATCATGGCCATAGAATGACATCATGCAATGATATTATTTTGAAAAAAAAAAATACAATTTCAACCTGTATTATACTCAATTGAGTACAAAATTTGACAAATAAGCGAGACGGAGAAAAGCGTCGACAGATTTTTGTTAGGTCTTTTTAGAGTGAATAATTTTATTTTATTTTACGGTTTCAGTTTCTTGTGTCATTTTCATAAAAATGTGGATTTTCATGTTCTATAGAGAAGAGAGATGAATACAGAAAATTAACAGAATAAAGAATAAAAAGTTAAATAACTGCATTGTTAATAAGCATGAATTTTCTTGTTTATTTTAATTACAGAACTTTTTCTTGTCACCTATTTAACACCCATTTTTTGAAAAAATTGACCATTTCATCATTTTTAAGAAGAATTATAGGTACTGTTGTGATTGCTCCTTGAATTTGTTTTCAATCCCTCAATTTTATTTATCAACTAATGATTTTATAGCACCGATGCAAAAATTGCAGATAATGTTGCATATTCTTTTGTTTCTTATATTGTGACTCAATTTACTGAATTTAATGCTTAAGCCAGAAAATTGATTGCGTCAGTGACATTTTTCTCAGTATAATAAATATATTTTCACGAAGTGCAAGATTAATAAAAATATTTAAATTTCCGTTTACTGAACCGGGAACCGGAAATTAAACATACTGCGCAATTTTGTCCATGCGATGTTCATTTTACGAGTGGATTATTGACCCGAAGACTAATGGTACCTCAGGTTTCATGACTCAGAGGGCGGAAACATCTTTTTACTGGAGTAGGTTGAACTTATTGAGTTGAATTATCCTTTCCAAGCTTCATCATCTCAAGTGTCCAATTTCTACAAGGGTTGAAACCGTAGTATTAAAATTCTATTATTTACGCTATAATTTCAAAATTAGTTTTTAAAAGATATAAAGTAATCATCTTTGTCACGAAGTAACATGAAGTCGTTCCGCTTGCATTAAAATGCCTAATAATGAATTTTTAAATTATTACTTTTGAACATTAGATAAAAATGATGAATTTTAAAAAGCGTGTTGTACAATTTAACAGTTATTAATTTTTAACGACGAAACAGTAATCCATTTTCTAGAAAATAGATGTGAAAGTGGACTATCTCAAAGTGACACTGACCAAAAGCTGGAACAGGCTAGGCTGCGGATTGTGATAACAAATAAAAACTTACTCACGAGATATTGAGTTTCTAAATGAGAGTAAAACAGTTTTGATCTAAGAAAGTTTGAATAATAATAATAATCATTCCGAATAAATCGTCCAGGAATGTGAAGGTTGCAATTACACAGGCTTCGAAAATCGGTTTCGGTAGCGATTGAAAACCGAATTTTTCATAAAAATAAAAACTTGCTCCCGAGATACGGCGAAGATAAATGAGAATAACAAATGTTTGATACAAGCCAATTATTTTGTTTCAATATTACTTTTTTACATTTTTTTTATTACTGTGTTAAAAATGAGAATTCAAACAAATCTTTTTATGACAACGTGTATTTCATTTTTTAAGAATTTATTATGCAATAAACCCATTTTTGAAAAAATGTTAGTTCTCTAGTTCTGCACTCAAACGAAGCTTGCAATTGTTTATCTTTTAACGGTTCAATTTAGCTTGAATTCATTATTTTTCAAGCTTCTAATGGGAAGTCAAATAATTTTAAATATTTTTGGAATGATTAAATTTTGAAGGTATATTATATTTAAAATTCTTCTATTTTCACTGGTGAAAATGACAGTGAATGTTTTTTTTTGTACAGAAATCTCATTTTTCAATCATTAAATCTATACAATCACTTTGAATGTCATTTGATAATGCATGATATGAAACGTCTTAATAATTTTTATCGTCTTTAAAACTTCTATAAATTCAATATAAAATTATAGCTTTGAATGCGCATTTCTTAAATAGTTTAATTTTTGAAACCTTGACACTAATGTTGTTTAGCTTCAAAAGTTTAAATTCACAAATATTTATTTTGAAGTATCTTCATTTTTAAATGCTTAATCAGGAACGTTACCAATTATCATATAATGTTTAGTTTATTATGTTAGTTTTGTAAACTATTAAAATACTGTAATATATCATCTTTGAGGATTTATGACTCTTCTAATATAAATTTAAAAAATACAGTCCTTAAGATTATATAAAAAATTAAAACCCCTTTAAAAAAATACAAAAAATGTATGAAAAAAAAAGAAAATTATACATAATATTTATTACTATGTATCACTTTTCTGCCTGGACTATATTAAAATTCCTTGAATCTTATGAAATTCCCTTTAGTATCCCTTGAAATATTATAAAATAACTTCGAAGCTTTAAAATCCGTTGAAATTCAATATAAAATCGCTTGAAAAATCCGTAAAATTTCACGTAAATCCGATATTTCCTGAACTCCTGGAAAATTGATTGAAATGCCTTGAGAGCTTTCAAAATCCCTTAAAATTATTGAAATCCTCGGCAATCAGCAATCAAATCCTTTGAAATCTTTTTAAATACCTTGCATTTTTTTAAGCATTTAAAAATTGCTGGGTATCTTTTGAAATAATCTAGAATCTTTCAAATCCGTTGGAATGCTTTTAAATTCTTAAATTATATTGCAAATCTTCGGAAATCTTTTCAAATCTTTGAAATTCTATGTAATCTCTCCATTCTTGTAATTCAGTTCTTTGAAATCCATTAAAATATTATAAAATCCTTTAAAATCCCGTGAAATTACATGAAATCTGATATTAGTTGAAATCACTTGAATTTGAAGTCCTATGCAATCCAGGAAATCCTTTGAGACCTCGAGAAATGTATTAAAATACCTTATTAAGAGCCTTTAAAATCCCTTGGAATTAGTGATATCGTGAAAAATCTTATACAAATCTTTTGAAACCTTTAACATTCTCTGAAGTACCTTGAAATCATTAAAAATACCCTAAAAGCTTTAAAATCCTATGAAATATTTCAAATTTCCTTATGAAGTTCAGAAAATTATTTGCAATCCTTTAAATCCCTTGAAATCTGTTAAAATCCGTTGAAATCCGTTGAAATTGCTGGAAATCTTTCAAATCTTTTGATCTCTTTCAAACAAATTTTTTGTCTGCAATACTTTGATCGGGTCGGTTGGTGAATCCCAGTCCGCTTCTGAACGCTAATTTTTACGAATGAAATTTGTTCGTAAAAATAATAATAACAATATGTCAATTTTTTTAACCTGAAGATATTCAAAAGGAAGAACCCAAGCTTTTTTCAAACAAGAAAGAAGAGCCCTAACTTCGAAAAAAAGTCTGATAAAATTGTTTGATGTATTAATGAATGAAAAATGGTTGTATTTTAATTTTAAATGCTTTACATTTTTATGGCGTAGAAAAACTTTTGGTTCTTTTTTTCTCACTTGATAGTAATTATACCTAATTGAACAGAAGTTCGTTTATTCAGCGGCATCACGATTATATAGGCAATCGCAAAAAGAATAACCGGAAACTCTAATGCCTCAGTGGAAAAGTGCCGGAGAAGGATGAAGCGAATGAAAGAATTCCCAAGATAGCTTCCTCAATAAATTTTGTTTGAAACCGGATTTGAGAATGGCATTTTTCAAAACTATGTTTGCCTTATAAATTATTAGCATCTTAAATTAATTTCTCAATTTTTAATCAAGTTTTTAAATGAAAATATTGTCAAAAAATTGAAATTGTTCCCAAAAATTGTATTAGACTTTTTTTCCTTATATATATTATACTTATACTTATACTTATACTTATATATATAAGTAATATATCTTCCATTGACAGGGACTGCAATGCAGAGGAAGTGGGTGTTGATATGCTGGTGCATTGAAAATAGCGCCGCAATAAAAAAGATATTTCACTTTCTATCAGATCACTCACTTGTTCCTGCCTTTTGTGATAACAGGACACATGTGGGTGAGCGATTCACTTGTTTCTCGTCCATATTCTTGTATAATAAATTAAGTTAAGTGAAAGTTGGAGAACAATGTTTCTGGCTTGAATTCAGCAATAAAATTGGAGGCAATTCATTAGATCGGAAGCAACAAGTGAACCGAATTTTTACAAGAAAAATTCATGTTTGCGAAAGAAATTGTCCAATTATTTCCAACTTTCTGTATAATTAAAATCGGCTTCCACGATGAAAAATTTTTTTACAAAAAAGTACAAAGTTTCTACAACTTAATTTTTTGTTGAAACTTGTACAAAAATGTACAGAATTTAATTTAAAAAATATAACTAATACATATAGATACTTTTTTCTTGTAGGAAAGTAAAAATAGCAATAAAGTATTAATTTTTACATTTCGGAAATTCGTATAACTTTTTATTAATAATTTATTTTTTATCTCCTGTGAAAATCTACCAGGCGTTTTAGAAAACTAAAAGTATTTTACATTTTTTAAACTGGGGCATTTGACGTCATGAAAACAATTTTAATTTGACGTAAATTATTGTGGAAAATTACAAATCTTCACAACACAATACATGATCCCAAAAAAGTTGAAATATTGAAAAACTGTACTAAGAATTATGTAAATTTTTGAAGTTTATTAAAGGAATATACAAATTAAAAAAAATATTACATGTTTACCAAGCACTTTCGCTATTGCAATAAATCATGGATAAAACAGAACGTATAAAAAACCAAAGCATTTGTACAGGAACCTATAAATAAATACAATAAATTACAACAAAAATTACAGGAAAGTACAACTATGTATATTGTTGTATTTTGTTGCAATTTTAATTCCCTTCAAGTATTTATTTTTAAAAAAAGTAAGAATAATATGTGCATATGATCGTTGTTATTAAGAAAGTGTTTCTATGTTTGAACCTTGAAGGAATGGTAGAATATTAAAAGACAATAATCGTTATTAAACTAAAAACTTACGTTCGGAGCCTCTTTAAAAATACATTTATATTGTTGTTTAATAACGATTCTGCAATTCCATTAAAGTCTAAACATGTGATAGCGATCATTTACATATTTTTAAATAAAATTATCTCATTGCAATATTTAAAATATTTATCATCCTAGATCGAAAAGGAACACCTTTTCGGCTGCAAAATATGTAAATTCCTGTAGATTCTTGTAGTCTTACTTTTTCTTGTAAATTCTTGTGGGAAATTGAAACTTCAACAAAATACAATATAAAAAAGTACGAAATTCGTCGGAATAATAGACAGACGCTGTACTTTTCTGTTATCTTTGTTGTAATGTATTGCATTTATTTGGAGGTTCCTATAAAAATAGTTTCAGTTTTTTATGATGAATGTTTTGTAAAAAATTTTCCACCAGGGTTGGTAATAAAAATATCCGCACAAACATTGAGACCCCTTTCCACTCTTCTTGTATTTTCAATAATCGGCTTTATTTTCAATAAGCTCTTTCGATTCTGTTTTTAAGCCGTATTGACTTTGTATTATATTTTTAAAAACGATTAATACGGGTTACCGTTTCACCAGCATTAAATTACATGTTGATTGAAAACCCACAAGAACTGGATTGAATTAGGATACCTGATACTTATCTAAAACGGGAAGTGGGTTTTTCAATCTGAAACGTGAGTAACCAATTGAAAAAAAAGAGGGAGTTCATTTTTTTTTACTTAATTATATATTATTTTTTATTTATGTTTGCAATATTAAAAAAAAAGCAATGAAATATTATTTATATCCGAGGACCAAATAAAAACAGTTTTCAAACTGGTTCATTGGAATTTCAAAAAACTATACATTTTTATATGAACGCCATGGTCGATTAATAAAAGCGTAATATTCAGGAATGTATACTTACACTCCCACGTGCTTTCAATCAAAGAGCTAAGTGTAAGAGTCATACGAATCGAAAGGAATCACACGTTAAAGTGCAGGAGTCTGATTCACCGACTTAAATTGTTTGCCGGCTAAACATAGTTGATGAAAAAGGATGTTAAAAAAAAAAGAAAATTCTTGTGTCTTGTTTTCACTTACGTGACCAGATTCGCGAAACAAAAGACTGTGACATGCCCTTGGCCAGATTATGCAGGTGAACGTGATCCACAGGTTCTGAATAAGACTGTCAATCATTTTCTGTTTCGTTTTTGGTAAGGATTTATTCTCCTAATATCAAAAAAAAATTAGATATAATCATGAGAACAAAATTTAAACGAACTTTTTTCATTTATAGTGAGGATCAAGGAGGCGATGTTCCACAATGTGCCAAAAAGCACTCTTTTGTGATAAAAATCGCTCGACAGTTCAATTTTCAAAGGATTTTAATTAATTTTTTTTGAATTACCGTAAGGCTTCCTAGCGTGACTGCTAATTTTTTATTCTAGCCAAAGCAACATTTTTTATTTGATAAGAAATTAAATTTTTTGTTATCTTATAACTTTTCAAGTGTGCCTCTGCTCTGAAGATTTTCAAATTCAATTAAATAATAGGCACATATCAGTACAATACCTATACGTAAATAATTAAGTGAGAAAAAAATTTGTTTATAATCTTATAAACAAGTTACTGAACAAGTGTAATTTTTTTCGCGATTTGCAATGAATAGTTGCTAAAATTCATATTTTTTGAAAAAATTTAGCAATTATTTTAATACTTGTAAACAAATACGCAGTTTGACGATGTATTTTCAGTGACTGCTTGCCATATTTTGTAATTTGACAATAATTTCTTTTTATTTGAATAACTATTATAAACAAATGCCCATATTTATCATTTTTTCATGAAAAGATTCAATTGTTTATACGAATTCGAATAAAAATGTATTTACAATTACTTTTTGCTATCATATTTTTCGAATTAACAATAACTGTTATTTATTTTAACAATTCCTATAAACAAATGCACCTTTCGATCTTTTTTCATGAATAGTCTCATTGTTTAAAGGGATCAACTAAAAATGTCTTGCCAATGACTTTATGTCGTCATATTTTTCAAATTTACAACAAATGTTAATTATTTGAACAATTTTGATAAATACATACCTATTTTCACCACTTTTTCATAAATAGCATCAATTCTTTTCACGGAATTATCTAACAATGCCTAGCATTGAAAAATTGTTAATTGTTTTAACAGTTTATATTTATACTTCTATATTTTTTACATGATTTATAGTTTTTAAACATAATTTTCACATTGAAAATTATTTTTAAAAACTTGAAAACGTATAATATGAAACAAAATTTAAAAAAAACGTTTCAAAAACTGCTATCTCAAACATGGTGAAGAGGCTGAACATAGTTCATTACAATATGATTTGATCAAACAAAAGAACCAAAGGCATTTATGCTTCATTTATGATTATGATTTATTGTTTATTATAAGTTATAGAATATATTATTCACATTTTCTATTTCCGTCAAAATACGGTACCTAATAAATCAATAACCTGCTAACCCTATTTGAAGACACTTTTGATTAATTATTATTTTTGCGTTATAGGTTTAGCAGATAGTAATCATATATTTGAAAGTGTCTTGACAATGTATAACAGACACTGACGTATGTAAATTAAGGGGGCGCTTTTATAGTTTCTCTGCCTTCCAGACAAGCTCCATTGCTGATTGGCTGTGAAACCGACGTTGAAACCGCGGATGGATTAATTATACATACAGTGCGTAATAAGAAGTTAAGCGTGGGACAGAAACAACAAACTGCGTCACGCACTTAGTGCGTTCCACCTTCTGTCTTAAAATTTTTAAAGTGATCCTTTAACTTGCATACTATTTTTGTTAGATTTCATTAAATTTATATTATTTATATAATAGCAGCATTCATCGCGTGCATCTACTTTTTCCACTTGAATTTATTTGTTTTTAACGTTATGTAAATATAGATTTTTCCTTAGATTATTGAGAAAATTCAAAAAGATTTTTGAAGATTTCAAATATTTCAAATAAAAATTTCAACAAAAAAGTTCATTTTCAAGCAACTAGTTGGATTTTTAACCAGAAAATATAAATTCTCAACGAAAAATGTAATACATGATTGATATTTCTACTAAAAAAGATTTTAATTT
>CAKNXH010000058.1:516198-614533 GCA_932178445.1 Andricus quercusramuli | reverse complement strand
AAAAATTCCAACTAAGTGTCAACTCCGGTTCCGCTTGCCAGTTCGGTCGGTATTTTTGCGATGGGCACGACAATGCGAAGTCTGGCGGCCACTAATCGAGGCTTTATCAGCTGACTCGTCTACATCTGAAATATGGGGTCCACGCTGTCAAAGATTGATGATCCGGTGTTCTTACAATAATATTTTTTGAAAGTTGTGTCCAGCATAAAAGTTGAGTGAAATATGTTGTTTCAATGTTGAATTATGTAAGTATTGAAATCGCTATTGGCCTCGTTCAGTGGCCGCCAGACTTCGCATTTTCATGCTCATCGCGAATACCGACCGAACTGGCAAGCGTTATTGTTGAAATTTAGTTGGAATTTTTCTTTTTTGCATCTTTTATACTCAAATGATGTACATAAACGTACTTCACTGTCGGCTCTTGTATTTCTCAAAGTTTGAAGCCGATATTTCACTTATAAAAAAAGTTCTTAGGTTCAAAAAATGCACCCAGTTTTAATTTTTTCGAGAATAATTTTTTGCGAAATTCCTCATCGAATAAAGTACTTAAACGTAGTTTATTGTCTTCTCATGCATTTCCCAAAGTTTCAGCCCGAAATTTTATTTACAAAAAAAGTTCTTAGATTTAACAAAAAATTTGGAAAATTGAAAAAGTGAGGTCGGTAATGTAGGTATTTGGCTGTGTCACATGCCCTTAACCAAAACGAATTCATTTTAAACCAAACAATTTTATTTTTTCTTTGAAATATTTTCAAATTTTTAATTATTTTTGAAATCTTTTGAAAACTTATAAATAGAATTTTTTTTTCTTTGAAAATGCCAAAAATTGCCTTAAAATCTTCAAAAAAATTTAAAAAGCTTCTCAACGTTTTGTTCGAAATCTTTAAAAAGCTACATTTTGTTAAAATTTTTCATAAATCTTCTAAAGATTTAAATTATTTTCGAAACTCTGAAAAACTTCTAAAACTTCTTTTTACCTCTTCTTTTTTCTCTTTTTAATTAAAAAAGATGTTTTTTTCATAGGTTGATTGTCTTTTAATATGTTCCTTTTTATGGTTCGATAGAGCTAAATAATATCTCAAAAGTACTTTCTTGTTAAAAAAAAGTAAATGCCTAGTTATGCAGTTTTTCGACACTTACGCCCTTATGCCCCGCGACTCTTTAATTCCTTAAACTTGCAGTTTATCATTTTTTAATTTTTTTAAATTAAGACACACAAATAAAAAGAGGAACTCGAATATATGTTTCAATCAGTTTCCTGCGAGAAACAACAATCAGAGATATTTAACTGTTAAAAATATTTAATAATAATTTCTCTTACAAGTAAATAAAATGCATGCATAAATTCATTCATAAAATTTTTAAAGCTTAATTCACATTTCTATGTTTAAAAATAAAGAGATAAAAAGTGCCTTTCCAGGGGGCAGACACGTGCTAGAATATAATTCAAAGGGCTATTTATACATGCCTGTACAAACCGATGCATATGGAAAGAGGAAACGTAAGCATGGGGTAAATCACACATGGGTTGACCACCTGGACTTACATTTCGGGTGAACCAAAATATAAATCTCCAGAATTAGAAACAGTTTCATTTTCAAATCATGTTTACCAAGATTTATCACCAAAAACCGTTAAACCGTTAAACCTTAAACCAAATTTTAATAATAATTGACTTCTTTCTTTTTTCGAATCATTTATTAAAATCACACACTTTTCCAATTATAAGTTTATTAAATTTCACAGTTTTGAAAAAATAATTCGAATTCAATTCATAATAATAATGAGTATATTGCCATGCAGCGCGTTACTCATTGTGAAAACTGGTGACTCACTACAAGCTCGCCCCATGGTTTATGGAAAAGCCCAGTTGTGATGCGTAAGAGATTTTCCCGCAAATTCGTCGCAGAGATGACTAATAAACTGAAAATAAAAATACTTTCGACTTCCACAAAAACTGATATAATTTATTTTTGTTTATGAAACAACCCCCTTAAAAATATTTAATATTTTAGTTTTTACAAAATCTTAAGATTTAATTCTGCAAATCACTAAAGTGACTTTTCTTTTTCGGAAAAAAGAACTATTTAGACGACATAACACATTTCTTGATGAGAATTTATTCTGATGCACGAGACAATTTAAACTTCCGAGATGCCGCGTAAGATTATACAGTTAATAAGATGAGACCGATAAAACTCCAGCTATTTTCACAGTCACAAGCATGAAATTAATACAGGGAGGTGAGCTTTGATTTCTTGCAAAAATTGCTCGCTCAAATTACTTTCTTCTTATTATGATAATATGTATTTTTTCATACAACAAATAATCAAAAATAGATGTAAAATATTCTCACAGAACAAAACGAAAACCTTCAAAATCAAATAATTATAAACTTAAAGCATCCAAAATCCGAAGAACTTTCTTTGATTCCAAGAAATAATTTTTTGTTCCGACTAAAACTTTTCTTTAATTGAAAATGATTTTCTTCATTTTGAAGTTGTTTTTGGTTGATTGAAAAAAAATTATGTTGAAGAAACTTTTTCTTTAATTCTAAACAAATATTTCTTGAAGTGTTGATTTAACAGATAGCGGTTATAAATTCACAAATATATATTTGCAAACAACTGAATTTTCTCAATTGTTCAAATTGTACAAATCAATTTTTAAAATCCATGCTTCATATTTTTAATTCCAAATAACCTACATAACTTTTTTACAAGAAAAAATAATCTGTGGTTTTAAGAATATTAATATTTATTGTATTTTTCCCGATTTCGAAAAAGGTTTCTAAATTCTTACATACACTGAGAAAAATTAATTTTACCATTTGGGACAGTGATCTATGGATATTATGCAATAAATTCCAAAAAAGTTTTCCATAACCCAGGATTTAAAAAATTAACATCCAAATTGTACGGCTTAATACATAGATATTGAACCTTAATATCTTTAGATCGCTACTTCATATTTTAAAATCCAAGAACACAAATGGTATACCTAATCCATTTTTCCATGAAGATACATTTAGAGGCTTCTTTATGTATAAAGAAGCCTTTAATGTATTTTCATCAGCTTGACTTCTTGAGTTCCTGAGTTCTTCAGTCACTGAAACGCGGATTAGGTAATAGAAGTAAATTGAAATGTGGTCAGTTTTTTATTATGATAAATTGCAGCTTATTTTCTCAATTTTACAGCTTCGTCGTTTATCTTTATGGTTGGGATGTCCCAGGTCGTTGCACTTACAAAAATAGAACGTCACAAAGTACATTATAAGAACAAGCTGGCTACTATAACTTCAAGTAAAAAATAATGCTAATTGCTATATTATATAAATATAAATTTGGTAAAGAATTAAACATTTTGGAATTCCAAGGTAAAATATATAATGTTAATTATTGTAAAAGTGATTTCAGACTTGGCAGTCCAAAATGCTCTCAAATCAGTGGATATAGGGTCGCTTTTTCAATAAAATAGGTCAATTCTATTGCATAATATTAATGCGGGTAACATATTCCGAACTTTCAGCAACAACAAAAATGAATTTTCAAACCATAAAGACGAATTCTCAACAGAAGAGTTCCCTAGCTAAAAAATCGAATGTTTTAGAAAAAACTTGACTTCAAAACTCAAAAAGATGAATGATCAGCGAAGTTAATTTTGAACGGAAGAAACATGAATTTTCAACTAAAGAGTTGAATTTTTAACAAACAAAAACATGATTTTCATCCAAACAGTTGCATTTAAAATCAAATAGTTGAACCTTCAAACAAAAAAAAAAAAAAATTTTATCAAAAAAGTTGAATTTTTGAACCAAGTAGCTGAATTTTCTAGCAAAAGGGACGAATCTTATATAAAACAGTTGAATTTTCAAACATGAAAGATGAAGTTTCAACCAAAAAAGATGACTTCTATACCTAAAGATGAATTTTCAATTTTTCGGAAAACTTTAAGAAAATAGTTCAATTTTCAACAAAATAATGAAATTTCTCACCAATTAGTAGAATTTTGAACCAAAATAGATGAATTCTGGGCTGAGAATATAATTGCAGTGTTTTCAAATAAAAAGAATTAACTGTCAACCGAAGATGACTTTTTAACAAAATAGTTGATTTGTCAACAAAATAATTGAATTTCAACCAAATAGTAGAATTTTGAACTAAAAGAGATGAATTATGGACCAAAAATTTAATAGACATTTTAATTTCAACCGTAAAAGATGAATTTTCAACCAAAAAAGATTACTTTTCTACTAAAAGATGAATTTTGAATCCAAAAGGTCGGATTTTCTATTAAAAAGAATGTTCAACAAAATAGTTGAATTTTTGACAAAAAAATGTGGCAATTTGATAGAATAGTTGAAATTTCAATAAAATAATAACATTTTCCACCAAATAGTAGAATTTTGAACCAAAATAGATGAATTATGGACCAAATTTTTGTAGACTTTTTAATTAAAAAGAATTAACTTTCAACCATAAAAGATGAATTTCCAATCATAAAAGATGAATTTCCAACCAAAAACTATGACTTCTACCAAAAGATGTATTTTCAATCCAAGACGGATTTTGGAGATTTCCAAAAAATAATGAAATTTCCCACCAAATTAGTACAATTTTCAACCAAAAGAGGTCAATTCTGAATCCGAAATATAATAGTAGACTATTCTAGTGAACCAGGATCCAAAATAAAGATTTTGAATTTTCGATAGAAAATCATACTTCACTATATGCTCTATTTGGCAACATTATACTTGTATGTTCCCAAAATGAGCGGAAGTGGCTAAATTTGATATTTGAAGAAAAAAATGTTAATACGTGATGGCACTCTCCAACTTCAAATAAGTTTTTATCAAAGAGCGGGGTTTCAATTTATTTACGGAACAGTTAGAGTAACACTATATTATAATTTTGAAATGTCACTTATTATTAATTAATTAAATAAATTTAGATTCCCTACATAAGAACGAGACGATATTTATTGTAAAAGTAAAACCCACACAAGGCAGTTTTCGGGTTTTAAACAAATTCCGTGCTTTTTCCCGGCACTCAAAATTCCAAGCTAATTCCCGGGTTTTCCGGTCAGTGCACACCCCGAAGAATAACTGGAACTCACTCATTTTTTAATGAATTAAAAAAACGAAAAGGTGTTATAGTTTTGAAAAATATGAAATATAAAATCAATATACATACTATTTAAGTGGGTTTAATTTTCTGTTCGGAAATAGATTGATGTTCCAATCAAAGATAATTTTATCCCTTGAGCATGCAAAAATGTCTTAAGTCAGCAAAAAGTGTGCAGTCTCAGCAAAACTTCTTTGCTATAATTTACACTTTGACAGCCCATTATAATGATTATCGCACTATTTTACACCTGCTTCGCGGTGCGTGCACAAAATATGTACTATAATCCCCAAGGGCAAAAATAAATGACGATTAGATATGCCAGCAATGAGGAACAAAAAAGGATCAACTCTTATCTTGTTTTCCCTGAACCAAATAGCAAGCTATTGATTTTCAGTGCTCGATGCTTAATTCAATTCATGATTTATAAAGTGTAGCCTGGATTACAGTATTACTAGTATAACTATGGCATAGTTGGATCTATCTTATCTGTAAATTATTCCACATTTCTATTGCTCGCGAATTGCATTGTACCATGATCCCCAGTACCGTAGACTGACGGTAATGTCTTTTGTAAAAAGAGCGTTACAAAGTGCTGGAAAATGAGCAATTTTATGCAATTTCCAATCTATTCAGTAGTCATAGTTTGATGATTTGAGTTAACTACAGTAAGAATTCACTTATCTAAGGTTGAATTATTCTCATTTGTTTTTTTCAATTCTCAATTGACAGGGGGCAGGACAGAACTATATAACCAACCTTTTTCCAAAAATAAGTTTATGGCATGAAAAATGCTTAAACAACACGTTGTGTTGAAAAAATTGGTTCGAATTCTTTTATTAATAAAATTATACAGAAAAATGTTTAATTTAAATTTTCGGTAAGATTTTAGCGTAGTACTTTGAGCTTGGCAATCATTTTTCTTCCCCTCAACATCGATATTTCTTAAAATCATTATTGTCTGTTATTGTGTTTTTTTTTTTTTTTTTTTTGAACAGATAAATTTCTTTTATTTAAAAGCAGGTTTGTCGCAGTTCAGGGAAAGCCTGGAAATCAGGGAAAAGTCTACGATTCTGAAAAAAATCTTGCAAAAGTCAGGGAATTTCTATAATATATATAATTGTCAAGAATAATAAATTTTACATTTTGAAACTTAAATTTGAAAATCTCTTATTCAGTTTTTAAACGATTCTCTGTTGAAAATTTTACAAGATTAAGATTCTGAACTTTGAATATTAATGGTCAGTGAAAATAAAAAATTCGTCATGATATTGTCAACTGACACATCTAATTCCTCGAAACTAGATCACTTTTTCTAATGATTTTTGTTGGGTTTAAAATTTTAAATCAGCAATACGTCATCTCCGACGTAATTTTTTGTCTTGTCTTCAAATAGTAATTTCGATTTTAACAAATGTTTTCTCGCTCTCCTGAAAAATTCCGATTTTGTTGGTTATCTACTTCTGTACTGCCATCCTTCAATTGTAGTAATTGAGAGTTTCTAATCTGAGCATGTCCAATTTTTGAAAGATAGAAATGGTACTATAAGCATTTTAATTTGAGATTCTAAAATACAAATTTTCACGATTTTAATTGTACATTTGTTCAGCTTCAAACACGTAAGTTTGAAAACCTTTCTTTTTGAACGCTTTAAATTTAAATTGTTCAATTTCAGGTTTAAATTTTACTATAGACAAATTTTAACTTTTCTACATTGAGCAAAAACTAGAAAATAGTAAATACAAAATGAGGGATACAATGTTTTTCATTTTACGTTCAGAAAAAAAAATCATTTACATAATGAAGAAGTCTTCTTAATGGAAGAATCTCTTAAAACCGGAATGTCGACCGGAATTCAATGTTTTTCTGCCAATGCTTATAAAATATAAAGTACAGAGAATAAAACTGTAACAAGAGGATAAATTCTTCAGTAAAATATTACAATGTATGACAAAGAGTTTGTTCCTGTCGTATAGATAAAGACAAGTTTTAAGTACAGAAAATCAAGCAACAGTGAAATTATAGCACTGGCCTTCAGTGCAAAAGAGTCGAACCGTGAACCATAGAAAAGGGATGGCAATAACAAAACATCTTTGTTTTAAAGTTAGGAAATTTTTTACAAAAATTGCATAATCTGTAAAAGTTTGACTTATTTCGATTAAGCTTAATTAAGATACTTTTCAGACTTATACTTAGGTTTTCTTAGTACATTTATTATTACAGGCTTGCTACAAAATCCAAATTTCGAAATTCCATGACTTTCTCTGACCAATTTTTCATTTTCCCTGACCGTCTTAAATTTTTCATTCAGGTATAAAAACAAATCTTACACCTAGGTATTGCATTTTTAATAAAATAGATGCATTTTTAGCCGAATAGTTGATTTTCAACCAAAAAGATGAATCTTCAACCAAGAATAATAAATTGTCAACGAGAGGTGTAATAGTTGATATTTCCACATAAAAGTATTTTAATTTTTAATAAAAAACGTCGAATTAAAGTTTTCAACGCAACAATACGCGTTTTTAACATAAAAGTTAATTTCCATGCAAATTTTTGAGCTTTTAAGCAAAAGAAACGAATTTTCTACAAAAAAGTTGAACTTTCAACCCAAAAATATGAATTTTCTGCCAAAATAGTTGAATGTTCAACCCAAAAGATGAATCCTTAACCAAGAAGATTAAATTTATACCATAAAGATGAATTTTCAGCAAAATAGATTAATTTTTACTAAAATAGTTTAATTTTTAATCAATGAAATTAATTTTGAACTAAAATTATGTATCATCAATGAAAAAATTGAATATTAATTCTCAACGAAACATGCAACTTTTGATATTTCAACTAATAAAGTTTTTAATTTCAAACCATATCAGTTGAACGTTCAACGAGCAGCTAATTTTTGACCCGAAGAGTTGAATTTTCTACCAAAATAATTGAATTTTCAACCCAAAAAAGACTAGTTTTCAACCTAATGAACGAATTTCCAACCAAATAGATAAACTGCCAACCAATGAAATGAATTTTTAACTAAAATTATGAATCTTGAACAACATAAAAATATAGTTTTAACAAAATATTTGAATTTTCAACCAAAAATATGAATTTTTCACCAAGAAGATTAATGTTCTACCAAAGAAGATGAATTTTCACCAAAATGGTTAACTTGTCAATCAAAGAAATGAATCTTCAACTAAAATGATGAATCACTAATAAAAAAATTGAATTTCCAACAAAGTAGTTCCACTTTCAACTAAGTAGTTACATTTTCAAACAAAAAATATTAATTCTCAACAAAAAACTAAATTGTTAAATATTTCAACAAAAAATATAAAAATTTTAAACCAAAAACAGTTGAATTCGACCAAAAAAGATGATTTTTCAAAGAAATAGTTAAATCCTAAACCAAAACAGGTTTATTTTTAACCAAACAGTTGCATTTTTGATACATGAAGATGAAATTTTTACGATAAGAGCTGAATCTTCAATCCAAAAATACGAATTTTCAACAAAATACTTGAATCTTCAACAAAAAAGAATCGACTAATAACAAAATTGTTGAATTTTAAACAGAACAGTTGAATTTCCAAACAAGAATAATGACTTTTGAACAAAATTATCGAATTTTCAACAAAATCATAACATTTTCAACCAAAAAATTTCTTTAATATTTTATATAAAACAGCATCCTGTTTTACAAAATGCCTAAAAGTTTAATTATAATCCGAAACAAAGTGTCAAGAATATTACAGTTAAAAAAAAGTCGACCTCAAATTTCAAAATAGTGTAACTCCCAAAATTTTCAAAATTTTCAAAAATATTTTGGCCAAAAAATATTACCCATAAAGCACTACAACAGCACTAAGTTTAATTAAACTCGATGAGATGGCTGCCAGGATTGATATTTCTGACCTCGAAAGCGTCTGCGGTTAAAAAATTCGAATTCTTTGTTCCAAACTGGCCCCAAAAATTAGGTTTAATTTGATCTATAAAATCTAGATTATGTTGCACGAAATCAGGCTCTTATGAAAGATGACTTTCGCTTCAAATAAAATTGAATTTGTTTGTGGTCATAAAATTTTTTCTTTCATGTAAGGAGATGCAAACTGTGGCGATTTATTAAGGCAGTCGTAAACATAATTTCGCAAAACAACCCGCATGTCTAAAATCTATATATTTACTCTGTAGTTTCTTTGCTGGAATGCAAATTATGTAGGTTGTTCACCCGGTGACCTCTCACACGCGAAAGGAGTACTTCATGCAATTGCGTGTAAAGATCATAATGGATCATGATATAATATATTTCGTGTAATTTTATGTCAGATAATCTTAATGTGTCAATTTGAACCCAAAATATACATTTAATCAAAAAAAAAAACTCAAGGCCTCCGTATAATTTTGCTAAACTACTTTTTACTTTCGCGACAATTCAATTAAAACTTGATTACCAATTCATAATGAGATTGGTAAATATTCAATATTTGATATATTGTTACATTACCAAAGTAGTTAGTGTTGCGAAAAAGCGATACCTAACAATACAAACAAAATGCGGATTCTGATTTAGATTAAATATATAGGATTTTAATTTTACAAGAATTTAAACTACTCAATAAAAAAAGTTTTGTCAAAAGTTGTGCATAGTTAAATTTTATGAAGGATAACGCAAACTATCAAAAAGAGTAGTCGATCTTTAATGTGCGGTATTATTCAAACTAATACAGGAATTTAATTTCTGCATCATAAAGAACTTTCAGTTTTCTTTCTAAATCCAGCGGAAAATTATTTAGAAAATTTCAAAATTAACAAGATAGTGAAGAGTTTTCTGAAAATGTTGAAACACCATTTATTCAGAAACCCTAATAGGTTTCTATTTTCAATTTTGACTTTAGGGTTCTAAAATCAAGTCTACTGGAAACTACTAAAATATAAACAAAACCGGTTAAGATAGCATTTTTCTAAAACAATAACTTCAATGCAGTCGTAAGAAAAACTTTTACTTAAATTGTTTCCTGAATCTCCATTTTTTGTGATAATCAAAAACACATTTTTAACTTATACTCAATTTCTCTTGAATTGTTTTGTTATTTTCATAATTCTTTAAGAAAAATATCAACAATATACAACATTCAGGAATTAAAATACTCATAATTTTGTCAAAACGTAACTTACGCCGGATTTAATAAGAAAACCAAACGATTCCAATTCTTTTATCAATCCGATAAAATTCGTGTTATTTCATTTTCTTCGAAATGATTCATTGTGAATTTTTCGTATTTGAAAATATAAGGAATATGTTTGGAATATCATCAATTTGATTATCAAACGTCAGTTGTATAAAATCTAATCATGGTGTATAAAATAATTTTATTTCATAATTATGTAAACAAGATATTGTAAATTTATATCATTAGAACATGTTTAGCCTTTAATTGCTGTATCAAAAGTGAATAAATCCATTTTCATTTTATTAATAACTTCAAAACAGTAATTAATTCAAAAGATTATTTTGCACTTCATTTATTCAACAGTCTGATGGATTATCATAGCCCATTTAAAATTTTGTTTTTATCAATGGATTTGTCACCTATTTCACACCTATTTTTGAAAAAAATGTACTTTTTCACCTTTTTTGAAGGAGATACTGGAGAGAGGTACTGTAATAACTGTACATAGGATTTGTTATGTCTGAACAATTAAGCTTGATTTAATTTCATTTTTTTTTTAATTTATCATTTTATATTACAAATGAAGTACAAAAGCAGTTACAGAAGAACTGTAAAAACGAAAGCCTTGCATGTTTTTTTTTCGGAAGATAGAATGAATCCTAAATTAAAATCCAATCAAATTAAAATTGTAATTGTCTTTGATTGAACGGAAATAATAAAATATCGATCATATCTGGCCCGCCATTTCATTGATTTTCGCCTTTGACAATTTATTAGAAGAGCCCTTGTCAAGAATATTGGAAACACAATAATTAATAAATATTCCGGGTACGTTTTAACGTATAGGAGAGTAATAATTTCGCAGAGTTATAGATACATTACAAAAGCCTCGTGTTTGATAATTAAATGATAATAAATTTTTGATTGAAATGTTAATATATGGCTACAAATTTTTAAATCACGATTATTAATCTTAACAATAGTCCTTGAGTGCGTAAATTTTTATTGAATCATCTTACGAGATTTAAAGATGCTTAAGGTATAATTAATGGAGCTTAGCTTAACCATTCATTAGAGGGGAAAACATAATCTTACTTAACTGTTGTGTGTGCAATAAAATCTTTTTACGTATTTTTATTTCTGCCTTTATGACTCAGATAAATCTTTAAAGCTCAGGCTAGGTTGAATTTCCAATCGGATTAATACAGTGTAGATACATGATTGCAGATACAATTATTATTGAATTAATTTTACCATTAAAAGTGTGATATTCACACTAGAACTTAAAACACCATTTGTTAATACAAAATGTGGTTTTGATTTACTTTTATGTTTCTTATGTGTGGACCTTTTCTCTTTATCACTTTGGCGCCATCAGGAATGAAGAGGCATCACTTCTGTCATCTATCTGGGAGTGTTATGAATATAGCGCATAAAGTGAGTCTCTTAAGGGGGCATCTATAAATTACGTTAGACATTTTTTGCCATTTTTTAATTTAAAAAAGGAAAATCAAGACGATATGGAACACGCTACAAAGGAACTATATACACTTTTTCGAAATTAAAAAAACTGTGACATCTAATAAAAAATAGTCATCGAAACCTTACTTTTTACCATTTTTTGTAATTACTAATACATGTTTTCTATTACTTGATATTAGTTATGCATTTTTCTATAGATTTTTTGATAAGCTAAACATGACCTGAAATAACCTAAACATTTTGAGGAACGATTACAAGCATAAAAAACGCTAATAATAATATAATATAAAACGAGATTATACAATTTTCTCAAATCTTTAATCAAATTACTTAAGTTTATATATTTAACAACAATTTAGAAAATCTAAATCCTTTACCAAAGGTTTTAGATATTTTTACTTCCTGTTTAATCTGTCGTCAAATCTAGAAAAGTAGATCATCAAATCTGCACTCAGAAAACGATTTGGCTGAATCAAACAATTTTTGGTTGGTTCAACCACAGAATATGGTTATTAAATGGGCATAAATATTTGGTTGATCGGACTTAATTGTTAGGTTTTTTTAACCAAATCTTTTGGTAGATGGAGTATTTGGTTGATTGAACAAACAAATTTTTTTGGGTCAAACAAACATTTTGTTGAATCAAAAAAGTATTTGATTCAATTTTTTTCGGAATGTGAGGGTATATTTAGCGTAAATAGCGCAAATCCCGATGAACTTAAAAACGATGAATAATTTTGGGGATAGCTGCAATTTCTAAAATTTGTAAAAAAAACTTTGTTTTTATGGAAATTTTCTTGAATAGCCTTAAAATAATTCAAATCCTTGGAAATTCCTTGAAATTGTTTATTCCTTACAAATTTTTAAAGCTTTTAAAAATTCCTTTGAACCTTAAAATAGTCTCTCTCTCTCGCTCCCCCCTCTCTCTCTCTCTCCTTGAAATTTTTGAAGGTCTTTTCAACTTTTTGGATTACTTTTAAATCCCTCAATTCTTCTGAATAAATTCTTTGAACTTTTATTTAAAAAATGTAAAAAAAAACTTGAAATCCCTTGAAATATTTGAAGTTGTGGGAAATCCTTTGAGTTCCTGAAAAAATCATTAAATTACCTGTGTGAGAGCCTTTAATGTTGAATGATTTTGCGCGTAGTAACGCATTTCTTTAATTTTTTCTGTTTCAGGATCACAGAAAAAACTGGGGTTTCTATTAAAATTGATTTTTGGTTCGAACGGAACTGCAATAAAAAGGAACCTCTTTTGCAGAAATGAACCCACAAAGATACATTTTGCCGAAGGAACCAAAGTATAAGTTCTAATAAGAGACTTTTTGTACATAACTCATTTTCTGCCTCGACTCACTTCGAAGAATTTGCATGTTAATGATGCACCTTTAACATTATATTGCAGATTTAATGACATTGCACTGCGATAAAATTTAATAAAGAAAACTAAAGCTACAGCGATTATTCATTCTTGAAAGGAAGATAATGGGTATACAAGGTAACCATTTTTATGGCTATGTTTTAAAATGCTGCAGACTTCAGAGCAGATCTTTTTTTATATCGCCATTAATCGAATAACAACGAACTAAAAAGACCATCTGAAAAAGAGTTCTACTGGAATTTCAGTTATTCTCTTCTTTGATTGGCTTTTTGTAGTGTAAATACTTGTTGAGTTGAGCCCTGATTGGAGGAAGTTTACTTGGTAGGGGAAAAATTACAAGGGACAATCGCCGTCTATCGCGGGTGTCAACGAACTAAAAAGGTACCCTGAAAAAGAGTTCTATTGGAGCCTCAATTTTTCTATACTTTTATTGGTTTTTTGTAGTGTCAGTACTCGTTGAGCCCTGATTTAAGAAAATTTACTTGAAGAGATAAAATTGCAAGGGACAATCGCCGTCTATATCGGGTATCAACGAAGTAAAAAGGAACCCTGAAAAAGAGTTCTAGTCTCAGTTTCTTCTATGATTTTATTGGCTTTTTTCAATTTCAGCACTCGTTAACCCCGATTAAATAAAATATACTTGACAGAGATAAAATTAAATGGGACAATCGCCATCTTTCGGATATCAGCGAACTAAAAAGGAGCCCGAAAAAAGAGTTCTATTAGAGTCTCAGTTTATTTCTGTGATTTTATTGGCTTTTTTATTGTCAACACTCGTTGAGACCTGATAAGAGAGACTTTACTTGAAGAGGTAAAATTACAAGGGACAATCGCCGTCTATCGGATATCAACGAACTAAAAGGGAACCCCGAAAAAGAGTTCTATTGGAGTCTCAGTTTGTTCTGGGATTTTTTTGGTTATTTCAAATTTTAGCACTCGTTAACCCCGATTAAATAAAATATACTTGACAGAAATAAAATTAAATGGGACAATCGCCAAATATCGCAGATCAACAAATTAAAAAGGAACCCGAGAAAAGAGTTCTACTGCAATTTCAGTTATTCTCTTATTTGATTCACTTTTTGTAGTATGATTAGCCTGATTAGAGGAAACTTACGTAAAGAGATAAAATTACAAGGGAAAATCGCCGTCTATCGGATATCAACGAACTAAAAAGGAACCCTCAAAAAGAGTTCTAATCTCAATTTCTTCTACGATTTTATTGGCTTTTTTAGTAACCCTGATTAAATCAAATATAATTGGCAAAGGGAAAATTAAATGAGACAATCGCCATCTATCGCATATCAACGAACTAAAAAGGCGCCCTGAAAAAGAGTTCTATAAGAGCCTCAGTTTATTTCTGTGACTTTATTGCCTTTTTTATTGTCAACACTCGTTGAGATCTGATAAGAGGGACTTAACTTGAAGAGATAAAATTACAAGGGACAATCGCCGTCTATCGCATATCAATGAACTAAAAGAGAACCCCAAAAAATAGTTCTATTGGAGTCTCAGTTTGTTCTGGGATTTTATTGGTTTTTTAAATTCCAGTACTCCTTAACCCCGATTAAATAAAATATACTTGACAGAGATAAAATTAGATGGGACAATCGCCACCTAGAGCATATCAACGAACTAAAAAGGCGCCCTGAAAAAGAGTTCTATAAGAGTCTCAGTTTATTTCTGTGATTTTATTGGCTTTTTTATTGTCAACACTCGTTGAGACCTAATATAAGAGGGACTTTACTTGAAGAGATAAAATAACAAGGGACAATAGCCGTCTATCGGATAACAATGAACTAAAAGAGAACTCCGAAAAAGAGTTCTATTGGAGTCTCAGTTTGTTCTGGGATTTTTTTGGTTATTTCAAATTTCAGCACTCGTTAACCCCGATTAAATAAAATATACTTGACAGAGATGAAATTAAATGGGACAATCGCCATCTATCGCATATCAACGAATTAAACAGGAACCCTGGAAAATAGTTCTACTGCAATTTTAGTTATTCTCTGATTTTATTCGATTTTTGTAGTATGATTAGCCCTGATTAGAGGAAATTTACTTAAAGAGATAAAATTACAAGGGAAAATCGCCGTCTATCGGATATCAACGAACTAAAAAGGAACCCTGAAAAAGAGTTCTAGTCTCAATTTCTTCTACGATTTTATTGGCTTTTTTAGTAACCCTGATTAAATAAAATATACTTGGCAAAGATAAAATTAAATGGGACAATCGCCATCTATCGGATATCAGCAAACTGAAAAGGAGCCCGGAAAAAGAGTTCTATTAGAGTCTCAGTTTATTTATGTGATTTTTTTTTGCTTTTTTTGTTGTCAACAGTAGTTGAGAGCTGATACTTTACTTGGCAGATGTAAAATTGAATGGAACAATCGCCATCGATCGCATATCAACGAACTAAAAAGGAGCCCGGAAAAAGAGTTCTATTGGAGACTCGGTTTTTTTTCTGTGATTGTGTTGTCTTTTTGTAGTGTCAATAATCGTTGAGCCCTGATTAGAGGAAAATTACTTGGAAAAAGTAAAATTACAAGGGAGAATCGCCGTTAAGGACAATTATGGCGCAAGAACCTATGAAAGAAAGAGCGTGACCTTTAAGAGGGTAGAAAAAACTGTTAACTGTTAATGGATTGTCGTATCCGCGCATCTTGGTGCGACAAACGAGTTGAGCAAAAAGCGGTACTCAGTTCTGCAAACATTCCCATTGTCAGTTGGTCGAGCGTGGACGCATGCTTGACCGCGGTCATTGAATGAGAAAGCAATGGCCTCCAGAAAAACTCGATTTGGCTTCTATATATCGCAGAAATCCAAACCGATTAGACTTTGCTTCGAAAGAATTATGATTCAGTCATCCATTCTGTATCTGAAGAGCGTCACTCTGGGACCGTTCAAAAACTACGTTACGCTTTTTTGAATACTTTTTCCACCCCTAATCTTCTTCGTCACAGATTATCACAAAAACCCCCCCCCCCCCCCCCCCCGGTGATATCACAAATATAAACACCCCACCCCTTTAAGTCATATTTGTATCTTTGATTTCATTTGATAAACGCCTGAAATAAAACACATGTCATACAGAAATAATATTTTAGCAGTCTTCACAGACCAAAATGCTCTAAAAATAGTGGAAATAGGATCATTTTTCACCAAAAAAAGAGAATAATATGGGGATTAAATTCTTTTAAATCAAATTAATGTATGAGTACCATATTTAATTCAATATGAAACAAAACAGTTACACTTTCAACAAAACGGTTGAATTTTCGATAAAATAGTCGATATTTTACCCAAAAAAAGGATTTTAATTTTAAATCAAAAACAGTTTAATTGAACCAAAAAGGACGAATTTTCAACTGAATATTTGAATCCTGAAACAAAACAGATGAATTTTTAACCAAACAGTTTCACTTTCAACCAAAAGAAAAAATTATATTTCTACCAAAAGAGTATAATTTCTAATCAGGTAAGATTTTTTAGATAAGATAGGAACAAAATTGCTAAATTGTCTAGAAAGATAATAAACGTTCAACCCAAAAAGGCGAATTTTCAACAAAACAGTTAAATTTGTAAGTCAAATAGATGAATTTTAAACTTAAACAATCAATTATCAATAAAAAATGAAATTGTTAAATTTGCGGTTGAAAAAAATTGATTTTCAAACAAAAAGTAACGAATATTCAACAAAATAATGAATTTTCAACCCAAAAAGCTGAATTTTCAATCAACAAGGTTAATTTTCTTTTCTATCAGAAAAGATGGATTTACAACAAAATACATAGATTTTCGACCAAATTGTTGAATTTTCAAGTAAAAACGATAAATTTGCAACCAAACAAAAAAAAAAGAACATTCAAGCAAAAGCCGAATCTTCAACTATATAAGATAAATATTCAACCATAAAAGGAATATCTCAATTTTCAGTTACAAAAATTAATATCAACAAAGAGAAACGAATTATCTACAAATTAATTAATTTGTTAACTAAAATGATGAAAAAAAAAACAAAAAAAATTTATGTTCAACCAAATATGTACATTTTAAACCAGAAAAATTAATTTTCAATTAAGAAGATTAATTTTCTAAAGAAAAAGACGAATTTAAAACAAAATACATCAATTTTCCACAAATAGTTTTAAGAAATTGATGAGGAATTTTATAAAAAAAGAGTAAAAGAGGGGAATGGGGGAAAGAGTGTGAAGTACGCTGTATGTAGATAATTTACTTGTAAAATAAAATCACTAATTTACATTTTTTCAAGCATTTCAAAAAATTATTTTATATTTTCTATGTGTGACGTCACATTCTGCGTTAAGGTATAATAATTAATGAAGCTTAGCTTAACAAATCGTCACAAATCGTTACAAAACCTGCTCCCCCCATGGCAGTGTGATTGTAGTCTTTGAATGACCCCCACTCTAAGTATACCGACTTTGCAGCTAAAACGTGACAACGGTACCTATACACTATACAGGATACACTTATCGGCTATCTGAGAAAGAAGAGGTGTGGTTCCAACATATTTGGGAATATCAACTTGAGGTTGAAATGCTCTTTATACCGTTATGAGATTACGAGACAGAAATGTCTGCATGCTGAGGGACTTAATTTATGACCATAGTATTCGCCGATATATATATATATATATATATATATATATATATATATATATACATGTGTG
This sequence comes from Andricus quercusramuli, assembly GCA_932178445.1. Classification (NCBI taxonomy): domain Eukaryota; kingdom Metazoa; phylum Arthropoda; class Insecta; order Hymenoptera; family Cynipidae; genus Andricus; species Andricus quercusramuli. The sequence continues at coordinate 596,686 of CAKNXH010000058.1, read as the reverse complement.
TACAATTGTACATATATATGTATAATATATCAGGGTTGCTACAGAAGTCCGGTTTCAAAATTCCATGACTTTTCCAGCACTGAGAAAAGTGGATTATACCGTTCATGATCTTGGATTTTAAAATTTGGATCAGCAATCGATAGATGTTAAGCCGCAAAATCTTGAAATTAATTTTTATAATCCAGGATTCAAAAAATTAACATCCACATTGTACAGCTTAATATCTATCGACTGCTGTCCCAAATTTTGAAATCCAAGATCATGAATGGTATAATCCACTTCCCTGATAAGAGGTTGTCCAAGTTTACTTTTGCAAAAATTCCAGGACTAGTTTTTAAACAATAGGGTCAATTATGGTCACATTCTACTGGTCCCAGAATAATTTACCAACAATTTCTTGTACATTTTAAGGGCGGAAGTACAGAAGGAGATAATCAACAAAATGGGAATTTTTAAAAGAGCAAAAAAAATTCTGTAACATCGGAATAACTATTTAAATATTAAACATGTCTACTCCCGAGCCGAAATGCTGTTGAACTAAGGCCAAAAAAGTTTGATAAAAAAATATATATCCAGTTTTGAGGAAACGGAAGGTTTAAAATGTTGGTTTTTAATACTATTCAATTGATCGAATACTCAAATATAAAATAATTAAATATTATTGTTTAAATACATGTTAGAAAGAAAATGTAATTATTTTCAGAAATGAGGGACAATTGCAGTAAATCACATTTTTCTTTAATAAAAAAGTACCGCTAATAAAAATTACCCTATAGAACATCCCCAAAAAATCGTTAATTCACAGATTATTCTATTTCTATTTCCTCATAAGCATTTTTCTATGGGATTACTGGGATTACCCAGAAAATTAAATCAAGCAAAAAAGGATCATTTTCTTCCAAGTTCTCATATAATTGAGACAAATTATTTTATTTGTATAAAAATATACCATTAAGCATTATTAATTTACTTAGATATGATTGATTCATTAATTTAATTATTGAGTACAAAATAACTTGTATTATTTATTGTTAAAAATAGATATAAGTTTTGTTTAAATCAAGGTCTCTCTATTTCCAACAAGTGTTCCTATTTATTTCAAATGAGCTTGACTGCAACAATACAATATAAATTAATCGACAGCATTGTAATTTACGTGTGGAGTCTCTTTTCTACAAAGTGCCTTCACTATTTTTTGTCCTTGTTATTTGAAATGGTACTTAAGACGAATTTATGGTTACGAGTATGACATAATCGGCCTCCACTCAGCTGTATTACACCGTTCATTATACATTTTATTTCTTTACTCACTAGCAATGACTCTCACTTCAAATTCCATGAATTTGATCAATTTTTCTATTCAATTCTTGTTGAATTATTCTTTATAGTGATGATATAAATCTTCTATTTAATTAAGTAGATAGTAATAATTAACCACAATTGCCACGATTGTGGTTTAAAAGAAATATTAAAATAACATCAATAATTCGAAGATGAATTCAAATGTTTCAAAATTTTAAAAAGAACGTTTAGGTTGGCTAGGAAGTGCCCAATAAAACGTTGAATTTCGCAAATAAATTTCTTCATCTTGGTAAAAAAAAAACAAGTGCCATAATTTTATTTTATCTAAAAAAAATGTTAAGGGGTTCCGCTAGGCTGTTTTAGATCTAAAAAAAAGTTTTCCTTGCTTTAAATTTGTTTTGAAATACAAATTAAAGGCTAAGACATTCTTTCATCCTTAGAAAGTATTTCTTATTAATTAAGGAATGAGCCTTACAATTTTATGAAACAAACCAAAAAATTGTAATGGTCTGCAAGAACCCCTAAACAATTTTTCCCCTAGAATAATATACACACGATTTCTTCCAAAATATAAAAAAAATATTCTCGACAAGAGATAAATTAAAAATATTTATGCCCGCTGGCAGAAAAAATATTGAATTTCGAAATACACCAAAAATACACATTTTTTATAGTTTATAGATTCCTACTGTACTTTAAAATGTATTTTTAGCTATAATTTTCCGAAAAAGGATGTAATCTTTTATAACTTTTTCAGGATAAAGTCACTATAGTCACTTTTTGAAGTAAAAATATCACTTTAGTGAACTTTGAATTCTATTGAATTCCTGTGAATTCTTTTGAATTCAAACTGAATTTTTTGGGATTCCTTTGAAATCCACTGATTAATGGATTTTTGGGGGGTTTTTAATTTTTTTTAATCATCCTGAAAACTTTCAAGTTCAAATTTCTATTTTTACTAAAATCAATGAAATTTTTGGCATTATTAAAAATGTTGGCACTAGATTGAATTCATTTGAAATTCACCCTGCACTATTATTAATTTATCCTGAATTCTTTTAAATTCACACAATTCTACTTAATTCAATGGATTTTTTTTACTTTCTTTAATTTTCTTGGCTTCGTAAGAATTTCAAATTATTCAAATTATTACATTTTTTGTAATTTTAGCGAATTTTATCGTTTGAATAAAAATACCATTATAGACGACTTTGTTAATATTTTAGCGAAAATTTCTTTAAAAAGCGCAAGATAGAGAAAAGTGCTCTGAAGCATTTTTTATAAGTTTTCAAGTGAAACAACTCTGTTTTTTGACTTTTTTTCGTCTCCCATCTTGTTATTGCAAAAAATTACAAATTTTCATTTTTTCATACAAATGAATTTATTAATTTTGAAGTTTATAAAATTTACTCGTGAATTAACAAAATATATGGAAACGTCTATAGGAATCAAAAAGAGAATGTGAAATATCTATATTGGTTTAGATACAACACTTTTTTTCAATTACGATAGATTCTTGATAAACGGCATTACCAGTCTTAAAAGTTCAAAAATACTCCTGAGTCTGAAAATTAAAGATTCTGTGACTTTCAGCATGCACAGCTTGCCCGATTTGAAATGAATTCAGTCTTTAATTTTTTCAATTCACCTTAAATTTGTATGAATTTCATCGAATTTTTCTAATTTCCTTTATATTCCACTAAACTTACTTGAAGTCCATGTAATTTATTGTTTCTTCTCTCAATTCACTTAAATTTTGTTCACTCCCATTTACTCAATTCAATGGACCTTTTTTTATTTGGAAAATTTCGTTCAATTCACTCAAATTCTTGTAAATTTCATGAAAGTCTCCTAAATTCCCTCGAATTCTTCCAAGTTCCCTCGTATTTTACTGAAAACAATGGGATTTTTTACTTCTTCAATTAATTTGAATTCATTTGATTTTTACTTGACTTTTTTTTAATTCACTCTGAATTCTTATGTACTTATTATGAATTCGTTTTAATTTATCCGTAATTATTATAAATTTCATTAAATTTTGTTGAATTCTTTTGAATTCAATAGATTATTAGTTACATTTCTATTGCACATTTAGTCACTTTTAGTAAGTATAAGTCACAAAATACATTTTAACGTCCCATAGGAATCTTTAAACTATAAAAAATGAGTATTTTTGTGTATTTTGAAATTTAATTTTTTTCTGTCACCTGGTATAAATATTTAAAAATGTTCTAAGCAATTTTTAAAAATAAAATAAAAATTGAAGAATGGAAAAGCAATAGGGCGCAACTGACGATTTTCTGAAAATGGGGATTTTTGCTAGAAAATTCTCAAAAATTCAAATACACATCATGTTAAAAGTATTTATTTGAAATCGTATTTTTTATGGTAGCAATACGTTTTTATGATATTTGTGAGAGGTATATATTTCAATATCTTCATGGTTCAATAACAAAAAAATGTAAATTTGATCATTTTTCACTACCTGAAAGCGGAAAATCGTCTGTCACACTGTGACATCGTCTCATTGAAAATGGATTTTCTCGGAACTGAATACATTTTTTCGATACAACTTTTTTCTCTCTATTCACCAACACAACGTCTCAGGGGATGGATCATCAGTTTATTTTTTAATTGAATATTTAATTTTTTATCAATGCCTTAATTTGACTCGGACAGTGTAAAAAAAAGTTTCAACCCGTCATGAACACCTTCGGAAAACATTTTCTCATAACTGAAGCATCTTTTCAATAAAACTTTTTTGGTATCGATTACGTAATACGTCAATTCGGTAGCAGGATATTTTTTAAAATTGTGATTTCGATTTTGCACAATGTTTTTTCGGTCTCCTGCACAATTATGACTTTGTAAGTTGTCTCCTTTTGCATTTCCAGCCTTCATTTATGGCAAAATTTTTTGACAAAAATGTATAAATTTAGGGGGTAGCGTTTGTAAAATTTAAAAATTCCAATTTTTATGTGGCAACCTAATATTGGCTTATTAGAAACTGCGACTGCACATACGGAGCCTTACAATATTTGCGTATACTCGCTGATAACCACTGGTATCACTTATGATAATGCACCGGCTATATGTTGAGAGTACATGTCCTAGTAATGTTACGCAAGACTTTAGATTTAAGTGCACTCGAGTTCACTTGGTTCGTTATTCTATCGATGTTTAATTGCACAATAATTGGAATTCCTTTGTGTCTGACTTCATCATGGGAAACAATCGGACTAAAGCACAGAATGCACTCCATAGCCGCGATATTCTGAATTTGTTCGGAAAATCAGTTCCAATACATAAAAAGTGGACAAAAAGCCAAATTCCTAAATTTTTAAATCATAGCTTTTTAGGTTTTGAGACAAAATAAGTATTCCAGAAGAACATAATTTAATCAGGCTGAATAATAATGGAAAAATTTCCATATAAGCTCCATTTGTATACTGCACTCAATGAATTCACTTCGTGTGAATTTGTATTATTATGTGTAGTAGAAGAATCAAATATTTAAAAAAAAATGTGGACACAATGTTCCTAAGATTTAAGGTCGAATATATTGAATTTTCAACCAAAAAAAGATTTTCTACTAAAAGAGATTAAGCTACAACAAAAGAGCTGAGTTTTCAAGTTGAAAAATATTATAATAAAAAAAGTTTTACTGTTAAACTTGAAAAGACGAACTTTCAACAAAGCACAGTTGAAGCAACAACAAAGCAGTTAATTTTCAAGCAAGAAAGATTAATTTTTAACGATATAAATTAATTTTAAACTAAAAAAAAAATATTCAACCAAAAATTTGGATTTACAACTGAATACTTTAACTTTCAAGAAAAAAGACGAATTATTAACAAAAAAAAGTTGATCTTTTAAGCAAATAGTGGAATTTTCAACCTACAATAAGGAAACATCAAAACATAAAGACGAACTTTTAACAAGAGTTTAATTTTCAACCAAGAAAGAATTTTTAATCAAGAAAGGAAAGCAAAATCAACCACACTGTCTAATTTTCAAGCCAAAAAGACGAATTTTCTACAAAACAATTGAATTTTCAACTCAAAAAAGTTTATTTTTAACCAAATAGTTGAATTTTCCGCCAAACTCTTGAAAGCTCAAGCCAAAAAGAAGAATTTTCTGCAATTTTAACCAAACAGTTGCATATCCATCCAAAAAAGATTGAATTTCTAAACCGAAAGAGATGAATTTTTATCCCGAGAAGACAAATTTTCTACAAAGCCGTTGAATTTTCAACAAAAAAATATTAATTTTGAATAGTTCAATTTTCAGCTAAAGAGATAGTGGCTACTTCAACTAAAAAATATTTTACTATTTAGTAAAAAGTAGTTTGATGCCACCAAAAAAGACGGATTTTCAACAAAATAGTTTAACCTTTAATCAAAATAAATTAATTTACAAACAAAAAATTGCATTTTTACGGGATGAATTTCCATACCAAGAAAGAAAAATTTGCTACTATGATTTTTCAATCACGGAAGAGAAAAAATTTGTAACCAAATTGCGAAATTTTCCAGCCAGAAAGGCAAATTTTCCACAAAACAGTTAAATAATTATCATAAAAATATTAATTAGGAACAAAATAGTTAGTTTTCAACAAAATAGCTGAATTTCCAAAAAAAGAGATGAATCTTCAATCAAAAAATGAATTTTTTCACAAAGCAGTTTAACTTTCAACCAAGTAGTTCATTTTGAACCAAAAAATATCATTTTTGAACCAAATAGTTGAATTTTCAACAATTAAATTTTCCACCCAGAGATATGAATTCTGAAACAAAAATGTAATAGTGGACTTTTTAATTGTAAAAAATTAACTTTCATCACAAAAGATGACTTTTCTACCAAAAGATGAATTTTCAATCCCAAAAGACAAATTTTCGATAAGAAAGATGACTTTTCAACAAAATATTGACCTTTCAATAATATAATTAAATTTTCAATTAAAAGATATGAATTCTGAATCCAAAATGAACTTTGAACCCAAAAAATACATTTTTCAACCAAAAGGATGAATTTTATGCAAAAAGACGAATGTTCAACAAATCAGATTAACTTTCGACCAAAACAATTCTTGGCAAAATAGTTGAATTTTTAACAAATTAAGTTGAAAGTGAGAAAAGGGGGAAGTTTCTTGAAAACCGGGGAAAGTAGGGGGGAGAGTGTCTGTTATTAGCATTAAATTAATATTTATTATTTATATGTCACATTACTGTAACACTACCTAAACGGTAGTAGGTGAATAGGGATAGCACACTTTAATTCTCGAGTAAGGTCTTAGAATTAGAACAATTACAAATTTCAGGGAACTTGCAGTTATAATACTTAAAGAATGAAGCGTGAGATCTCGAGCATTACACACAAAAAAACTAATTAAAATTCTTTAGGAATATAAGACCAGAAAAAAATTTTTAACGAGAACTGTTATATTGACGCAAATAGCATTATAATATTCAGTCTTGACAGTGTCATTACCAAGGGAAAGCCTCGTTAGCCTATTTTGGCTTTCTCAGAAAAACAATTTAACTCCCAATACGACCTAAACTAAATGTCTCTCACCAAATCAAGTAGAAAGCAATGCAATGCAATTTCTAACTGCCACATTATGTGTCACTAATGGTTACAGTGTACTATTAAAGTTAAATAAGTCAATTTGGCCTTCTATGAACAAATAGATTGACGCTGAAGATGATACTCAAATTTTGATTCATTATTTTTTTCCAACTTTCAAATAGAAGTTTTAAAAGAAAAATAAGAAAAAATATAATTTGACTACTCTTTTTCTATACCAAAAAGTAGAGTGATCACTCTACATATCATTTACGTAAAACCTGAACAAACTCCTAGATCTGATTACCATGATATATCAGAAAATTACATATCTTGATCAAGACATCATTGTCCCAAATAATTCCAGTTATCAAATAATGAACTCTTTCAATTTGGCACATTCTGATCATTCTCTTGAATTAGTCAATACAATCAATGTGTGAATAGTTAACAGAAAACCATTGATGTAAAATGTGTTGCATTTCATTTTGAACAATCAAGATTTTCACTGGTTCTTCATTTGTTTTCGTGTCTGAAAAATGTTGCAACTCAAAACTACACCTTACTTTGGGCTTACTTTTGAGGATTGGTGTTTTACAGCGTTTGCAAGAAGGACGCGATAAACCAGCTTCGAGTAATTGATTCTATATCAAAGCATGGAGAGTGAACTGGTATGAAGCTATCCGAAGACCGGAGAGTAAAACTGACACTCGTGTGTAAATGACGTAGCTTCGCTGACCACGTGACTCGCTTACGAGTCTCAGTTGAGCAGGTGTGCTATGATCTTTGTTCGATTTTATACCTGTCGAGTATAAACCGGCTGAATTTCCAACATGCTGTGATGGAATGTGACACACGTGTTGTCCATGCACTAAAAACTTCTAAAACGATTAGGGGGTTCCCTGAGCTACAAGTCACCTATTGTTGGTTTTTGCCCCTCCCTCAATTTGAATTAGTAAGAAATAGGTCACTGAATCAAATAAGTAAGGATTTAATTGATGACGAGTGAAAGTATTTTTATGTTTCAAACTCAAAGCTTTCAAATCTGATTGATGACTTGTTGCTTTGGTATGCAGCAATAACTAACTACCTGGTAGAGATGTTAGGTGACTTTATATTGAAACTATTTGGATGGTTAACTAAGAAAGGTATTGCCTTAATCATCAAGGATTTGTTTCTACCTCTAAACTAAAGCGCATTCTTCAGATGTTAACTCATGGTTACGAGCAAACATTGTATCAAATCTCAGAAAATCATCAACATTATCAGGAGTCAAAGAACCTACACATTGCTGAAGATACTTTGCTCTTAATTCCATCATCTAGAAAAAAAGTTGAAGAAAGTACTTTAGTAGCTCATATTCAATTGCAAAAGGGTCTAGCTCCAGCCTAATTAGCAGTGGCTCAACATCTCCAGTCTCCACCCTTCCAACCTTACTTATACCTCAATCTTTGAATTTTTTCCTGAAACATTGACTTGTGACTACTTAATTGGAAATTTCTAACTCGATGATCCGCACAAGTGTCAGTCAAAGGGTGACCAGCCGGTAAAACGGATTTGACAATCGGAGGGCGATGACACACGGCGTGGTATCCGACAGCCACGAGGGTGGGTGTTCTGGATTCCTGCGAGGGTATACCACCATCCCATGCAAGTAGGGATCAATAAAAAGGTTCAAGCGACCCTAGCTCATGATTCATATTCCACGTTGTTTGAGTAGCGACTCATTGGAAATTGGGTAATGGGTATCTATCAAACTGATGATGTTACTCACCGCCTGAAATTGTTCCAGCAGCTCCTGCCGGTCATCTATGGCGGTGGCCATGTTGCCCGAATTCTTCCTTTGCAATCCTAATCACTCGTCCCACCCAACCCTATAGGGTCCTTGCAGCCGGGATGAACACTTTTTTGTTGGCTGATGGTCTGGGTTTTGAGAACTTTATCGCTAAAGGATCAGCTCACATTAGACATACTATTGTTTTTTTTAAACTGATATAACTGATAAGTGATAGCACAGCGTGTCCTTTAATCACACACTCCCCGCGTCGTGTTGATACGCGACGAGAGGCTCACAAAACAGACCCTACCTCGCAAAGCCGCAACGAACACTGACGTATCCTAAGCTGGGAGCATGAGCGGCTTCAATAAAAGTGTCTGAGAGACCAGGGATGACTATAGCGAGTCATGAACCCTGGGATTTGGTTTGGATTCGAGTTGAGGTATTAGAGGTAATTGATGAATGAAGGGTTGCTAAACCCAAGCTTACTCTTCTTTGTTACTTTGTTGGGTAAACATGTTACGTTCATAAGGGAACGTTTATTATTTTCGTAAGGATGATTTTTGAAATTTTAGACCTCCCCCTCCCCCATATTGTAAGGATTGATGACTCCCCACCTCAATCCTACTGCTTGAGTAAGATTTTACATTTTTTTAACCAATATATTAAAAATATATCAACTACTGTCAACGTAAACGAGATTTCAAGGGATTTTTATGGGCTTAAAAATTTCCAGTGGTTTAAAATGACCATTATGTCAATTCAGGATTATAAACTGTAAATTATAAACATCCTTTTAATATGCATTCCATCAATATCTGAGGATACGTGTTTTGATACGTGTGTTACAAATTTTTTATGGTTTTGTTTTGACACAATATAATTTCATTGGAAGCTGGTCTGCACACCAAAGTGTACCAATTACCCCCCTCCCCCCTCACATCCTCTATATATTGGTCCAATAATACTATAATTGAATAATGATACATTATTTGTGACTATTTGCGACCCTCAGTAGTATTAATTGACATGTTTGCTGGTTTAGCCGCTTTGGGGTCCGTAAATGATAAAGAAGATTTACATCTAGAGCAGATCGAAATCTTCATCATTTACGGACCCCAAAAGTCACTAAACCAAAAAAATTATCTATTATTTTTGATGATATTTATTGTTTTATTTGCAAATTTTTCAACAATAAGTCTCAGGGTATGTAAAATTTGATGCAAAGGGTTGTTAAAACAAAAACAAAAGGTGCGCAATATGATAGAAGACATTACTCTTCTTCCTTCACTGTTAGAAAAATCTCTACTAAATTTAGATACATGTAATGGAAGCAAGAATGCATAACCTGAAATTAAATTTAATATACCAGCGTACAGTAAATTTAGTATATTCTTACTGAATTTAGTATGCACGTATATGAAATTTAGTATACGCGTGTACTAAATTCAGTATAAATATACTAAATTTACTGTACGCTCGTATACTAAATTTAATTTCATGTTGTGCATTTTTGCTTTCATTACCTGTATGCTAAATTTAGTAGAGATTTTTCTAACAGTGTTGATACGGACATTGTTATCTTATCATGCATAATGTCCTGAAGGAAAAATCTGCTACTGGAAGATTTTAAAGCCAACTCTTTTTCTTAAGTTATATAAAGCCTTTTTATGTCCTAATTTATTAGAATAGGATTTATTTTATTTGCAAACTTTCCAATAGCATACTATTTGCACATCCAGATGTTTCGGACAATTGATATTTAGTTGTCGAATATTTTTGGATTAAAATTAAACATTCAAAAACACACACGAATATAATCAGTTTTCGAATTAGCAACAATCTGCTTTTGTTCACAGAAAAAAAGAATCAAATTTCACGAAAAATTACCTAACAACTGAACTTTCCTTAATTTGATAACTTCATGTGCATATACATATATGCCATGAAGTTTCTTTTGAATATCCGCGGTGATGTTTTTACAGTTACATAACAATAAAATAATACTATGAAAAGTTGGAATTATGATTTATAATCCAATAATTTTATCATGTATTCGTTTTAACTATTGTGCAGTGACTTAAAATGAATTATATGTAACGAATAACTGATCATTCCTACGTGAAGTGCACAGTAGAATTTAAGTAGTTTCGTAAAAGAAAATGATAACAATATAATAAGACAATTAAATGCATTAACGCGCTCTTAAAAAACTTTTTTCAAAGTGGGGCTAAAGTGCAAAGGGTTTACATGTTTCTAAATGAGTATAATGACACTATTATTTTCGTCAATTTTTTCGAGAGAGGGGACAATTTGAATTTTTCATGGAAAATCAAGATAGAAAGAAGTTAGGTTTTGTTTTAGTTAACAATTTTCTTTAATTTGAGAACAAGAAGATGAATCGAATAAAATATTGTTGAAATGTGCCAAAGAAAAGAACTTTTCTTTTTATGATGTAATATATTCTCACCAATTATCCTGAGTATATTTGCAATATATTTCCATTTAGTCGATTTTTTTGCAGTTTTGAAATGTATCGTAGATTTCTCTTCTAAGAAAAAAAAAGTTATTTTATAATTTCTTATTTTCAGTATAAGAAGACTTTGAAAATGTTGAAAATTAAAATGAAAAAAAAAAATGAAATTTTTCTTAACGAATTCTACTTCTTACGTTTATTGAAAACTCTCAGTTTGTACGCTCCTGCCACGAGAGAGAAAAAGAAAGACAGAGAGAACTTCAAACATGCTGTCTACTTCAAAGTCACAAAGAATCACTGACAAAGTGCAAGTAGGCAATCTCTGCCAAAAGTATGAAATATTTAAACTCAATTATTAATAATATGCAATAAAAATAGCCGAAAATAATTCTAATATTTTCTTCCTCATGAACAATATTGTATTATACATTGTGCATTTACTTTTCTCCTAACAAATGAAAAACACCTCTAGACAAAGCACTTGAAAGAACAATGACTATGTTTTTTTTAATTTTCAAGGTATTTTTAAAAGATGCATATCATACACGATTGACCCAAATCAACAAACTAAAGTACATCAATAAAAAATATATAATAAAGCTATATAAATACAATCGCAAAAGTATTTTGAAAAATGTTAATGTCATATAAAGTTACATTAACTAATTAACTATCACATATATTAATTTTCATTTCTCTTTTCTGCAATTTTGAAGAAATATCACCATTACTCTGCTTCTATTTCACATGAAATTGATAACATTTTGTAGAAACGTTATCATTTCTGTTTTATTTCTCTGCTATTATCCTACCATACAGGCAATACAACGAATTTTTAGTTCCGTTATTTTCACTGAAAATTATTATCAGTGCCCATAAATAAGATAAAAAAATTGCTAACAACAAGTGATATATGTGTACAGTGAAGAGACATTCAAAAACTAACAAATAACATTATATAAATATATTTCTGTACCTTTTAGACTCTCTGTTAACGAGCAGAGTTTAATTATGCACTATGCACTATTCAATGTATGCGCCTATATTACCTACACTTTAGATGTGTAATGCACCTATGCTTATGCCACATTAAATACGAGTACTCTCACGAGGATCCGGATTCTGGATAAGTAGGCACATAAATACCGAGACTGTTTTCCCAGTACTTATAGCTGAAGATGATAAAAACATAGTCTACAATGTATGATTAGCATTTGGTGTCAAGAGAACTCATCCCTTTTGAGTACTTCTACTTCTGTTGAAAATATAAATTACACATCATAAATTAATTAAATGTTAAAATGTAAAAGGTAGACATTATTAAATAAATGTTAGCTTTGAGTTGCAAGGAAAAAAGAGTGCATATATAGATGCTCATACATCAGCTGGTGTTGAAAGACTAAAAAATTCTTTTTTTCTCGTTACAATTTCCAAATCTAAACAATTTTCCTACATTTTTTTCACAAGTAAATTAGTTTAATTCATCAAGCCATTATAAATATTCATCTTTATTTTTTAACATTCAAGATATTCAAAGTTTCAAATTTGAAAAAGGGTTAGTGGTTAAATGGAGAGCCGCAATCTGTAGGAAACCGATTAGACACTTCACTTTAAAAAATATTATTTCTATATAAAATCTCATGTTTTTGTATAAAAACTTTTCTTTTAAATTTAAAGTAAATTCTTCTTCTTGGTTGAAGCCGAGCGTCAAGATGGGGCCTAAGTAACATTTATTGAATAAGTCACTTGAAGTCTGTAGTATTTAATAGTATTCAGATATATTCAGGTGACTCATTCAAATGTTAGTTAGGCCTATTTTTGGCACGCAGTTTTAATTATAAAATTAAAAAAGAAAATATTAAAGGCAAAGAGTAAATGTATATTTTTACGTAGGTGATGACAGGAAGAAACCTAAGATAAATCTCCGAAGACAATCGAAGTGAAAAAGATTTCAGCGTAGTGATCAAAAAACAAAATTTCCTCATTTTTTTAATTTTTCAACCAATGATAATGAAACAAAACATTACTATAACTTAATATATTTTATTTTTTAATGAACAAGAAGATCTTCAATTTGAGCTAATCCCGAGAAAAATCAGACTAATAGACTAATAGACTTATAGGTATATGATGATGATCTGTAATTAAAGATGTGATTCAGAACTCATTGTAGGGGGTATAATTTCTCCCGAAATGTTCAGTTGTGAATGTAATAAGTGATTATAAAAAAGTTCTTGCCAATCGATTTTACTTCTTAAAGCCTGCAAAATCTTTTCAGCTTCCCTCATACTGTTTCGAAATACTCTTTGCCGAGCTCTTTCAGGATTTTCTTTTATTCAAACTTGAATCAGTTCGCTCAGAGTTCAGGACTTATTTCAAAGATTTCTATGCTGCCGTTTTCAAAGCTTCATTATACGTTGAGTAATTTTACAAAGCGAAAGTTCGATACAATTAACGCTAAGTAGATACATTTATTTGGTTTCATAATTAGCAGCAAAGAAATATTTTTGTATAGGTGACTAAGAAACCGAACATTACAGAACGGAAACCGAGTCAATATAGGGCTTAATATCTTTTTTTTAATATTTCCGTAAATGATGATTACAAGAAAGTATATTGTTTATTTTGTTTCCTCGGAAGGGGAACCTAATTTTTGGCTTTATTTGAGATATGATTGGACCCGAAAACATCGAAAATTGTAATTTAACTGGGAAGACTACGACATTTTGGACGAATGGTAGTTTCAATGTATATTTCAGGAGACGAATTATATTCGACTTATCGTTTCTTTCATTTAAAACAAAATTATCTGATTAAATATTTGTTTTAATTAAAGGATAAAATCCCCGGTTCTTTCCAGTTTCTAAACAATTTGTCGCGATAATTGAAATTAAAAAATTCGAATTATCAATGCTAATGAAAATTTTTATTCCAAGAAATAAAAACTGAACTGCAAATTAAAGTACCGCCGATGTGGAACAATTTTGAATTCTAAACTTTTAAAATTGAAGCTTAAGAAATGTTTAGCTCAGAAATTTATCATTCAAACACTCAATAATTTACACGTGAAGGGCGGCAGTACAGAACTAGATAAACCACAAAATCAGAATTTTTCAGGATAGCGAAAAAACAGTCTGTAAAATCGAAATCAACACTTAAATATAGGACAAAAATCTGCTTTTAAGATGACGTGTTGCTGATTCAAGTCCAAAAAAAATTTGATCAGAAAAATGTATCCAGTTTCGACAAAATAGATGACAATAGTTGACAATCTCAAAGTGACAAACTGACCACAAAACAGAACAGGTTTAGCTGCGGATTGCGATAAAAAATGTAAAATCGTCAGTTCCAATGTAAATTAAAATTTACTCCTCAAATATTGAGTTTCTGAATGCGCGTGAAAAAGATTTGATCTCAAAAAGTTAGCCAATTTAGAGTGAAATGTGTAATAATTTTAAGTTTACAATTTTACATGGTTCAAAAATCGACTTTCGGTAGAAATTACAAATCAAATTTTTAATTTCTTACAAAAATAAAAACTTGCTTCCGAGATATGTGGACGCTGAATAAGAATAATGTAGGCTGATACAAGAAAATTGATCTGTTCCGACAAAAAAAATTTAGTGTGTCGGTATCGCACTATGACAGAAAATTTTTCGCTGAAAAGCCTGAAAGAAGAATTTCTTTCAATAAACAATAATAATTTCAAGAAATGTCGATGCTAAAGTGAAGAAAAAAATTATTAAAACGTTCAAATCCTGAGGTAAAATTTTTAATAAAATCTAAACACAACTTTTTTCCATACTATATTTAATGAATGAGAATATGACCAAATCCTTTTAACACAACGTGTATTTGATTGTTTAAGAATTTTGTATGGAATAATCCGATTTTCGGAAAAATGTTGGTCATCCAGTTTTGTAGTGCTACCCTTCACGTATGATTTGGAAGCTTTTAAAACTTTTAAATTGAACAATTTTCAATGAAATGACGTTGAACTGCAAAATTAAAAATTTCATACTTTCATAAATTAAACAGTTCAAATATTTTTGGTTAAAAAAAATATAAATCCACGCTATCATTTACAATACTCTAAATTCAAGAATGAATAAATAAATTTATAAGATTTCAAAGTCCTGAAAAAACTTCGAAATTTTATCTCGAAATCTTCTGAAATCTACATTTTGTTAAAAAAAAATTTTAATCTTCACAAATATATCAAATTATTTTTGAAATGTTTTCAAAATTTGCAAACATCTTTTAAAACGATTCGAATTTTTTCTATAAGTTTTTCAAATCCTGAAAAATCGCCTTAAAATTTCCCAGATTCTTTTTTGACAATTTTAGAAATCTCTTGAAATGTTTGGAGATATCTTCAATCATTCTATTAAAATTAATTTTTCAGAATTCAAATCATTTTTAATTTTTTTATTATCTTGAAACCCTTCAAATTCCTCAAGAAGCTTCAAAATTTATTAATGAAATCTTCAAAATATATATTTTGTTTTATTTATTGAAACCTTTTCAAAAAATCATTGTATAATTGCTATTTATAAATCAAAATTCAATACTTTCAATTACGAATAAAAAATTTACTAAATGGACCAATTAAGATTGTAACATTCAAAGTTTACATTTAGGACTCTGAAATATTAACGATTCCAGGTCATTGCAAACAGATAAGTTTCAAATTGTTTAGCTTTTTAATTTTGATTTATAATCGCTTATTTTAGATGAATAGTCAAATATTGCTAAGTATTAAAAAAAATTTCTCTTTCTTAAGTGAAAAAATTCAAATTAAATGGGTTAAAAATGGAATATTTTATACTAAAATAATATTTGAGTAGGATTTGCAATTAAATAAAAGCGTTTAATTATGAATCTATTAATTTAAAGTTATTTGAAATTAAAAATAGTTTATAAAGTTTCAATCAGACGTTTACATTTGTTCAACTACTAAGGTTTTCGACTTAAAATATTTCAATTTTTAAAGTTAAAGTTTGTAAATTGTTTAATTTTAAACAGATTCAGAATCGTCTGAAAATAACCCTGTTATTTCAAATGTCTAAATCTAGGAAGGTTGGAGAAAGCTATAAAATTGGAAAATGTTTTTTTTTTAATTATTAATTCCATTTTAGGATATTTATCATATTTTTTTAGGACTTTTTTAACATTTTTCGAAATTATCGTCGAGAAACTACGATTTTTACTTACCAGCACATGGCTGACAGGAAATGGCAAGGGGAGTTCAAAAGGGCCCGGTAGTAAAATAAAGGAGTAAGGTTCTATGAGAAGATAATTATGCGGGATACTCTGGGTTTTGCTCTCACGTTATCAAGTATGCAATCTCCTGGAGGGTTCCTATTATACAAAGAAGGAAATTGTCAAACTCATATCCGATCAATCTTTCCAGAACATGGCGAAACCCCACTACAACATTTCTCAATCAATTCTTATCTATCATTTATTTTGATGTTTTTCCCTTAAACATGTCATTCACTGTTTTTTTCTTTATTCCAAGTTTTTCCACCTATCTCAATGTTTTCCCAGGTATAATTTTTCAAAATACGGAGCCTTTCAAGTGTTCCGCTTTTTTTAACAATCAATTTATTTATTATTTATTTTATTTATAATCAAACAATTTATTATGATAAATATTTTTTTCAGTCCTTACAAATATCTAAATGTGTGAAAATAGTATTATTCATATGTATAATTGAGTCATTTTTTTCATTTCTGAAAGTAACTTTATCAATGAATCAGTATTTCCTGGTGGTACAAGTTTCTAAGTATGTGATTAATATGTTTAATTTAGAAAGCTATGACAAATTATATTACAAGATATAATACTTGAATACTTACTATCTTTAGACAAAAAAATAATTTTGTAGGAAAATAGTTGAATTTTCAACAGAAATAATGAATCTTCAACTGGAATAGTTGATTTTTTAATCAATAAGATCAATTTTCAACTGAAATGATGAATCTTTAACTCGAATAGTTAAATTTTCAACAAAAAAGATTAGCTTTCTACCGAAAAATACGAATTTTCAACAACGAAAAAAATGAATTTTCAATCAAAAAAGATAAATTTTCCACCAAAAATTGAAGTTTAATTTTTAGCTTTAAAAAAATATATTATTTCAACTGGCGTGGTGGGCTTGAATTGAGTTCAACCCAAAAGGGCCTCATGGTTATTATGAATATTTTTGTGAAAATAATTCTTTGGACATTCAGAAATGATATTTTTGAACATCTTTGAAAAATTGCAGTTTTTTAAATATTTCTTTACTCCAGAGCATGCTAATTTTATTTCGTCTCAACCAAAATTTAAGTGCATTACATTTCTCGTAAAACTAAGAAAAAAGGAATTTTTATCTAATATAATTTAAGAGAGACAGCCTTCTGAATACGTATTTTTCTGAAAAAATTGTCAATGAAAAAAAGTAGTTTCAGTTTTTGTGAAATAGCATGTTTCCTGCGGACTCAGGACAAAAATATAATATTAGTTAAAGCAGACTTAATAAAAAGGAAATCTAAAATAAAATTTTATATCTCCCATACGTCAGAAAATATTTTAAAAAATTCATTTTCAACAGAAAAAAAGGGAAATGTCAACAAAATAGTCCAATTTTGAACTGGAATAGTTAAATTATCCGTTCAAAAAATTAATTTTCAACCACAGAGAGGAATTTTCAATTAAAATTATGAACTTTCAATAAAAAAAATAAATTTTTGACAAAGGAGATTAACTTTCAAACAAGTGGTTGAATTTGTAATTAAAACAGCTGAATTCCTAACAGAAAATGTAACATTTGATAAGTTGATGTTTCAACCCAAAATCGTTTTAATTTTAAATGCAAAATAGTTGAATTAAACAAAAAACGAATTTCCAACTAAGAAAGATTTTTTAGTCAAATAAAAAGAATTTCAACTCAATTGTTAAATTTGCCAGCAAAAATATAAATTTGCAATTAAGAAGAGTTGAATTTTCAGTTTAAAAATTAATTTCCAACCAAACAAAAGAGAAACGAATTTTCAACAAAATAGTTAAATGCGGCAATATAAAGCTACTTTTACAAATGAAAGGACATGCTTATTTGAAATATCACAATTTTTTTAATTTAAGCACACTCTCAAAAAAGTTCCCTGGCTTTAAAAAAATTTTCCTGACACTTCTAGGATTTTCCCTGGAATTACATAAGTAGTCTTTCCCACACTTATATTTTTTGTTGAATTTTGCCTTCTATACAAAATGTGCTACAAAAACACATCTTCCTTGTTTGTGATATCTTAGATCGTTTACCTGAACAATTCGAAAATTGTATGTTTGGAAAGAAAATTCTCCTGTCCTTAAAAATGGTTTAGCCCATACTTTTATTATTATATTTAGCCATACTATATAAGCAGAAACTACAAAAAAATATGGGAAACAATTAGAACGGTGAGGGTTCTCAGAAAACTTCACTTTTGTTGCATGTCAGTTTATAATTTAAACTTAAAGAATTTTTTATCTGATAATTATTAATAAATTGATTCTCAAACATAATATATTATCAGTGAACTTTAAAAGTATTTTTTTATATATAATACAATCAAAGTTTTCTATTCTGAGCATTTCTATCACGAATTAGAAAAAATTCAGAGAAATTAGAAAAATGGTTAAATATTGAGCGTTTTCAAATAAATCCTTATGAATTTCAAGCCTGTCAGATTTGAAGATTTACAAAATTGAGCTATGTATGTGATGAAATTTGCAATGATTTTAAATCTGAGATTGACCAATGGTCAATCTCAGGTTGACCATGGTCAATGACCATATGCTGCCTTGCAGAATGGGACTTTCAAGTTCTATCTTTTGAAATTATCAAATATATTGATACTTCTCAAAATTCTATCCACTTCACATGCTTTCTAGACCCAAGAGGAATCTTGAAATTCGTTTTCATAAAAGAAAGAAAAAGTTTGATGTTTGTTCAAATAGAGGATTATACTTGTGGTGAAATGTTAATTCAGCGAAGGATACTCTATAATTGGAAAGTGCATTGTGGTCAAGAAAAATATTCAACAGAGGATTTCTGACGAATTAATCACTTTTTACATTGACCACAAGAGTGACAAAGTGTGGAATCAGCATATTAAAGTTAAATAATAAATTAAGGTGAATCATCGCATCAGTGATCAGTAATCGGTGCAGTGTCGTGATCATGAATGACTATTCCACTCTCTATAACCCATATCATTAAAATGGTGAATCAGCTTCCTTCTCTATCAGCACATGTCATGTTTGTTCAATAAAAACTTCATTTTGTGACGAAATCGTTAATAATACAATAAAAAATATAAACACAATTTACAATGGATTTAGAAAACAAAACTATGTAGAGCAATGGCGCAAGTATTATTCTATTTCGCGGCGCAGCAATTCTGCTATTTCTTCAAATTGAAGCGTTTAAAACTCAAAAATTAGGACTGTAAATATTTCAAAACAATTAATTGTAAAATTAAGGATATTAAAATATAGGCATGTTCAATATCTGCCAAGCATATCTCTACAATTTTTAATTTTACGTTAGTTGTCGTAGTTGTGTTAAGATTTTGTTGAATATTTTTCCAGTTTAAAATGATTTTGAAATCTTTTTAAACTAAAAGAGACCAATTTTCTTACAAAATAGTTCAATTTGTTGACCCGAAAATATGAATTTTCAAACAAATAGTTGAATTTTCTACCAGAGATGAAGTTTCAACTATAGTGATAAATCTTCATCCAAAAAATGATTTTTAAAGGAGTAATTCAACTTTTGACCCACTAGTTAAATTTTAAACTAAAAAACATGAATTTCCAACTAAAAGTGTAATAGGCGATATTTAAACTAAGAAAGATTTTGACTTTAAATCAAAATAAGACGGAATTTTAACAAAATAGATCAAATTTTTAACCAAACAGTTTGAATGTTCAATCTGAAAATATGAATGAAAAAAACGACAAAAATCATTTTCAAAAAAGTAAATGAATTTTCTACCAAAAGGATGAATTTTAAACCAAGAACAGTAGTTTTTTTTTGTGTAAGAAAAAGACAAATTTAAAAAAAAGACATACATTTTCAACTGAAAAAGAGGTTTCAACCAAACATGGAATAGTTCAATTTGCAGTTGACGAATTTCCAACAAAATAGTTGAATTTTACATTTTAGTGTGGTAGCAAAATGTTAAGAACAGAATTATTTCCCATTATTAAAAAATTATTTACAATCAAAATGTTCTCTTTTATTAATAATGTCGGGAAACATGTTTAAATAAATTTTATCATTAAATAAAAGTACTTATTTGGAAATTCTGATTTACAAAACTGATGGTGCAGAAAATTCGTAATAAAACTGTTTGAGAAAAGGATAAACATTCAAATTAATTTATCTTGTAAACAAGATTGAAGATAATATAATTTTCCAAAACTTTAAATGTGATCCACGGCTCGAATTCGTATTCTCGGGTTTTCCGGTTAGTACACACCCTGTGTTACCAGTAATTTCTTATGAAAGAAAAAAAAATTCTTTTTATGAACAAAGTTTGAAACTTACAAGAAATGATTATTTTAACAATAGATCTTGATAAATCATGGCTTATTTGTTCGGGGGAACATTCCCAACAACTCTACTGTTTCTAATTTGGAAAATAAGTAAATAATATTCAAATACAGTTATTTGTTTAAAATATATATTTTTTTTAAATAGTTTTAACCATGTTAGTCATCGTTTTAAAAATTGGTAAGGAGCGAAAGTCAGAAAAATTCAATTGCAAAAAAACATTGCTAAAATAAAGTTTTTTTTTCAAATCTTACTTACAAATAAACAAATTTTTAATAAAGTTTAAGGTGCTATATTAGACATTATAAAACCTTAAGTTTTATATAATGATTTCAGTCCATATTAGATTTTGAGTGAAGAAGCATGAAATGTATGGTAACTTATTCCAAATTATTTCCGGTAATTTTAGAGGTGATATATTGTAATTTATCATAAATTGCCCAAAAATCAATTTATACATGTCTATAAATTTGCGGACATTTATGGAAATTTTAGGTAATTTATGGTCATTTTCGGAAAATGATGAGAATTTTCGGTAATTTACGGCAATTTGATCAGTTATATATGGTAACTTTTCATAAATAACTGACGTTACTTTTCAGTCCCTAGGGAGTAAAAAGTCAAGCTTTAGCCCGCTTCATATAGGCGTTAAAAAGGGCTGAAATCATGCGTCATAAAAAATGATTTTAATAAAAAAATTCTGGGTACGGGAGATTTATGGTATAATATAATTCTGCCAAGTTGTATAATGTCTAATTTGGCTTTCTAAAATTTACTTAAAGATTTCTGTGGTGAACTTTAAAAAAAATTTCTTTATATATTTTATTATTACAGGGTTGCTACGGAAACAAAATCCAAAAATTCCATGACTTTTCCAGGTTTTTCAGACCGTAAAAGTAATTTTTCCCTGACCTTTTCCTATGCGTTTTCTAATACCCCCCCCCCCCCCCCATCTCAAAATAGAAAAACTCAATTTTCACAATAAGTTACACGATCGTAATTGGAATATGATTTTGTGTTGAAAAATGCCTAAAACAGACTTGCAAGTAAGAGGAAAATATAGGGACCAAAGGGTACTTCTTGTCACGCACGTAGGGTAATTTTCGCGCTCAAAGTGTAACAAATTGCGGATAAATTGCTAATATTTCAAAACAATTCAAGTTAAATTCAAAAGAATTAGAATTTTGTATTATACTTTATATACTTCTTTAGAATTAAAGAAGTAAAATTGGAATGAATTTACAGGAATTTAAGGTAAACAAGAAGAATTCGATGAAATTCATAAAACTCCAAGGTGAATGAAAAAAATTCAAATGAATTGAAAACAATTTCAAAATATAAAAAAACTTCATTGAATTCAGTAGCTTTGAAATGACTTCATGATCAATTAAACAAAAACTTTTAAAAAATCAAAAAAAAAATCATTGAATTAAGTAGACTTGAGTAAATTTAGAATTCAAGTGATTAAAAAAAATTCAAGAAAATTCCAAGGAATTTGAAAGAATTGAGGGTAAATTAATAAGAATTTATGGTGAATTCCAAAAAATAATTTCAAATCTCTTCAAATCTTTGAAACCCTACTAATTTATAATAAAAAAAGTGGAAAATGACTACAAACCAATTAAAAATAATTGAAATGAACTAAAAATAATTTTAAAAAGCGAAAAATTCCATTGATTTCAGTAAAGTCTGAGTGAATTTAGTGGAATTTAAGGAAAATGAGAAGAATTCGATGAAATTCATAAAAAATTAAGCTAAATTAAAAAATCAATAAAGTGAATTGAAAACAATTCAAAAATATGAAAAAAGTAATTGAATTGAGTAAGTTTAAAATGTGTTTAGAAAAATTAGAAGGGCCTTCAAAAGAATTTGATCAAATGCCTGAGAATTTAAGGTGAGTTTAAAAGACTTCAAGATGAATTTAATACAAACTTTCTAAAAATCCATTTAATCTAGTAAAATTTAGTGAATTTAGAAGAATTTAAAAGAATTCAAAACAACGTAAGATAAATTAATAAGAATTCAGGGCGAATTCCAAATAAATTGCAAAAAATATTTTAAAATCTCTTCAAATCTTTG
The DNA here is from genome assembly GCA_932178445.1 of Andricus quercusramuli. Taxonomy (NCBI): domain Eukaryota; kingdom Metazoa; phylum Arthropoda; class Insecta; order Hymenoptera; family Cynipidae; genus Andricus; species Andricus quercusramuli. Next base: position 573,903 of record CAKNXH010000058.1, on the reverse strand, counting down.
AAACCCTACGAAATCCCTCACTTCTTATAAATAAATTCTTTGAAATCTGTTAAAATATGAAAATCCCTTAAAATGACTAAAACCCTTAAAAATTCCTTGAAACTGTTTAAACCTCTTTTAAATCTTTTAAAATTTCCTATTGAAATCCCTTGAAAATTTTAAAGCCCTTGAAAACGCCTGGGAATCTTTTAAAACAACCTAAAATATTTCAAATCCTTTAAAATCGTTTGAAATCCTTTAAAAATGTTCAAAGTTTTTGAAAATGCCATAAAATATTTCAAATCCTTTGATCATTTTATCAATTGATCCTAAGGATCCATAAAATAAAAACTTTTTAAAATTCAAAAAAATCCTTTGAATTAAGTAGAATTGAGTAAATTTAGAAAAATTCAAGTTAATTAAAAAAATTCAAAAGGATTACAAAGAATTAAAAAAATTCAAGATAAATTAATAAGAATTCAGGGTGAATTCCAAAAGATAAGTTCAAATGTCTTCAAATCTTTGACATCCTACGAAATGACTCACTTTTCTTTTGAAATCCTGTGAAGTATTTGAAAATATTTTAAAACCTTATAGTTATTGTAAATTCGTTCCATATCTTCCCAAATTCTAGGAAATTCTTTAAACCTCCATGCATATTGTTTTAAATCCTTTAAAAGCCTTGCAAATTCTTTGAAAATTTTTTAATATCTTGAATACATATAAATAAGCTAAGCCATTTTAATTCCTTTAAAATCTTTTGAAATCCATCGAAACGTTTAAAAGGTCTTGAAAATTCCTTGGAAGTTTTGAAAATACCCTAAAATATTTTTAAAAAATTGAAATTCCTTCAAATGATTGAAATAAATCGAAAATTCATTGGACTATTTTAAGATTTTTTTAAATATTTAAAAAACTTTGAAATACTGCGAAATACTTCACTTCTCGTGAATAAATTCTTTAAAATCCACTAAAATATTATAAAATCCCGTAAAATTCTATGATGTTATTTCCTGGAATCCTGGAAAATGTATTACAATACCTTGAGAGCTTTAAAATCTCTTGAAATCATTGAAATCCTCGTAAATCTTAAAAAATTCTGTGAAATCGTTTAAAATATCTTAAAAACCTTATGCGCTCTGTAAAATCATTTCATATCTTCCGAAAGTCTCGAAAAAGAAAAGAATTTTTGACAATTCAGAAATAGGTCTGGAACTGAATTGAATAGTGATTAACCCCTGAGATAATTTATTGCAAGAAAGGTGACTTATGTGATATTTTCATTTAAAAAAGTGATTTGAGAAAAAGGGACTAATAGTGACTGTGTAGCACATCCTGATTTTTTTACAGTTACTTCTTACAGAAATGTCACGATTTTTGCTATTTTTTCAAAATCCCTGACTCTTGGAAGCTTTGATCTAATTATAACTTTTTTAAAGTTACATTGTGGGGTGCAAATAGGGTAACATTAGAAACAAATCTTAAAAATAGGGTACTTTAGGGACCTGAACTGAATATAGGATACAATAGGGAATAGAGGGACCGTTCTGTGAGGCCTGCGATAACTTCTGCGATTTTTTTTGAACGAGTTTCAAGCGATTAAAGTGAGGGTCGCGTACTTTTGATGCCGACTTTAGTCACACCAAGAACTAATAAAAACGTGTCGCTCGCATTTTGCGTGAAATTCCAGAACATTTTCCATTTTCCCTGACTTTTCCCTGATTTCCCTGAGCACTTTTTTTTCCCCTGACTTTTCCAGGTTTTCCATACCCGTGGCAACCCTGTATTATTTTTCCCCAAATTACTTCGCCAAATTTTATTTCATATTTCATACAGTTGTACTTTTTGTACTTGTTTGAGTCGCAGATATTTTTGGTGGGCTTCAATTGACCTAAATGGAAATTAAAGAGAAAAAAATCAAAAACAGTATTCTCAATTTACAGATATCACAATGAAACAGCTTAAGAATCCATAAAACTTCAAAATTAATATTTGTAAACGTTCCAAATAGTAAATGTACTAAATAAATAAGAGTTCTGAAAATTACTATTTTACACATTCAAGCTTTAAATGCTTAAACCCAAAAATATTATTTTAATTGAAGTGTTCAAAATAAGACAATTTCAAATATAAGAATTCTGTTTAAGCTTAGGATAACAATTTTCAATTGAAACATTCAAAATTTTGGCCATTTCGCAGAATCAAACCTTTAAAATTTTACGATTTTTAAATATAGACCATACAAACAAGCAAATTTCTTGAAAATTATAAAAGTTTTTGCTTTAGTAGATAAAATAAATTGTTTAAAATTCAATGGGTGAAAATTATAAGCCTTCAAGAAAGTTTAAACGTAAATTGGAGAACAGCAAAACTTTAACAAATAAAAAAAAGCTTTGCAACTATATTTTAAATTTCAAACGTTATAATAACACAATTGTGATATTCGACATTTTAAAATTTCAAATTGCACAATTTCAAAACGATATAATTTTTAATTGGAACTCTAATTGAAGACCTAATTTTAAATACAAAAGAACTTACATTGAATATCTTAAAATTATGAAAACTTTAAGCATACGAAATTGAAAAAATATTTAAAAAAAGAGTTAGCTATAAAACGTAACAATTTCAAATTGTAGTTTTCAAAGTTCAATATTTTTTTGATTATATATTAATATTTGCATCCATTGATTCAACATTTAATAAAGAATTTAATTTTCAGAAAGGTATAATATTAAATTCTGCAACACTAGATTACTTCCTTGTACGTATAATATTTATTATACTCTTTCGCGAAGGTTTATGTTATAATCTTACAAACAAACTTTTTTAACTACATTCAAATCTTAATTTCAACCTTAAGTTTTATAAATATCTGTAATTCATCTACATATAATATCTTGGGTGTACAATGAAATCTAGATTCTGTGTCGCATATTAAAATATTTATCAATACTGTTAATTATTTAATAATACAGTTACTTTACCAGATAAAATACACCATCATAATATTTTATAAAGATGGATGAATTTCGATAGAAAATAAAAAATTAAACTATTTTGAAATTATACTGGAGCGAAACCGGAAAAAAGTAATCTTAAAGAAGGAAACAAACACTGAACAAAAAATATCTGAAACGTAAAAATAAAAAATAAATCATGAAATTTGTCACATAAAAGTTATGATCGACAAAGCGACAAAAAGCTCTACGAGTTACACCTAGACGATACCAGATTTTCTATATACACGTACATTTCCTCGATGATAACATTTGCAGCCCATACAGACAAATATCCTTTCAAAAATTTCATGCTTAGTAAAACAGAGGAAGAAAAATGAAGAAAAATTAGAATTAGACTTTATTTCACAGCCTATTTTAAATCCTTCCTGAATTTAAAACATTCTGTGCCGTGATCCGAAAATTTAGGTTACACATACGTTAACATGAAGTTCCATGAAGAAACCCAAAATAGACAGACGACGATATTTTACAAAGTCAGGCGAACAATTACGTTCCTCCCAAATCCAAGAATTCTAAGTAACTCAGATTCAAGATAAATCCTTTTTAAAAAGCGCAATTTTCCAGATTACATCGAGCTATTCAAAAATTGATATTTTGTATGAGTAATGTATTATATTTTACAAAAGAGTATGGTTTTCTGAAGGCCTCTGAAAATCATCAGTGAAACGGACTTCATAAACGGATGCCAACGGAAAACCCACTTTATCTGGTTTTTTGTATACATAATTTAAAGAGTAGAAAGAATTCCGTTAAAGGCCGTTTTTCGGAGACAAATATATTTTTATGTAATAATCGAAGGAAAAAAATGCGTGACTTACCAAGCTTGTTAGCGGCCATGCCGGAGGATGAGGATCTGCTCGGTTCTGTTTCGGGGCGAACCTAACGACATAACGAATTATTACATAAAAAATAAAGTTTTCTCTGAAAAACGGCCTTTACCGGGAGTCTACCTACTCTTAAATCATGTATTGAAAAAAATAGACAAAAAATGGCATCTCCGTTTGGCTAGACTAATGAAGTCCGATTTACCGATGACGTCCAGAGGCCTTAAATTTTCCTTCCATAGATTGTATCCAATAAGATGCAATATTATTATTATGTACACAGGGCTCGCTCTACTTTCTTTTATAATACGAAAACGATGTTTTTCATAACTTAGAAAAATGTCGCTTGTGAAATTTCGAAGATGTTGCTAAAATACAAACTTAAGACTCAAAAGTATTTTAATATTCGTCCAAGAAAAGATACTAATTACATTTTTTCACATTTCTCACAAGGGTCCTCTATATACTTCGATTCAAGATAAAACTGTTGGATTCTAATAGTAGAATATTAAAGGTGTACATAATAATGATCTATTTTTATATTTTAGTACATAAATTATTTTCAGTCTATCTGTACACACCATCGGCGCGAAGGATTTGTGAAGGCCTTAACACTCATTTCTCACTGCAACATCCATTAAAAACTTAAATCGTACTATTATTTCGATAATGACAATTATTTCCTTACAAAATAATTACGATAAAGGATCGGTGGGTTCTAGAAACTTCAGCGATTTTTATTTTCCTAATTTTGCTGAGGAAGTGTATTCATATTTTATTAAGAACCAAAAAATTTCCTAGTTTCTGAAGAAACTTTACTGGTTTTCAAATTCCCACTTTGCAGCGTTCCACTGCACTTTATTCGACAAGCTCTCTTATTGATATTCAAACGTCACCCAATTCAAATTATTCGAATATAGTATTAATTAACAGCTCTTAAAATTGTATGCTTTTTGTTTCGAAACTCTCAACTTTTGAGAATGATAAGTTCAAGAGAAAAGATTAAAATATCCCTGGTGCAACAAATTATACAAGAAATTACAACTTTTAGAGAACTCGTAGTTGTAAAAAAGTACAAAATTCTACAATATAAAATAGGCAGGTTTTAAACAAAGGTTTATTCATGCCCAATAACCGCGCTGGAACTTGCGACTTACACCTTCGTTCAGAACAATCTTAAGTTGGGCTTTATTCGATTGGTGACGTCACAGCGAAGTACTGTGGCATTTAGTCATCTAGAGAACTAAGTAATGCCATGCGCATTCTCAATCTACCCCTTCTCCCTGAAACTGCGCATCGTGGTCGCTCATTCCGGCGCGGCGCGGTGATTGGGGAAAGCATCGTGTTCGACAAGCGGGATACGTCGATTACCAACTCGCATGATTTGCCAAGCTCGCGTAGCCAACTTCATCCTCCTTGGTAATCGACGCTGTATCCCGTTTGTTATACAATCTACTATTAACTAAGGACTCAAAAACAGGCACAAATTGTTGCTAACTGAAAAAATTTTCAATTTAGAAACCATTCAACTTTGGCAGTCATCGAATTCCGAAGTATTTTGAATTCAAAAGCATTTTATTTAAGAAATCTGAAATATTTGTAAATTTCACACTTTAAAATATAAAATGTGTCCTGATTTTTAAAGGACCCCTTTCTATAACTCTTACAATTTTTTTGTAGTACTTTCTACATTTGTACTTTCTTTTAAATTATTCTAGAAAATTGCCTCTACAGTAGAGGGCACCATTCTGTAAGAAATACAGAAAAATACAAAAAATGTTCCAATAGCATAAAATCGTACTTTCTTCTAGTTAATTCCACAGAACTGTACATTTAGTTTTTTTTTTGTTTTTTGTAAAACGTATTCCACCAGGGATTATTCTCAAATGAAATTAAATGAATAAAATTTTGTTCTCAAGTCAATCAGTTATAGAATTTAAAATTCTGAGAATGTAAAGTGACTCGAGAACATCAAAATTCAGGGTGTCTACTCAAATTCAGAAAACAAAATCCTTGACAATACCAGATTTTTTGCAGCGATAATTTTCCTTAATATGAAACCACTCAAGTATTAAGTATCGCATTTTTTAAGCAATTCTGCCCTTAATTCTTGAAAGTATTACATAATATTTGAATATCCTTTTTAATTATCCATCTGTGAATGATTAAATTCTAATTAATTAGGTTTACTAAAAAATCAGAAATTGGAAAATTCCCGAAAAGTATATAATATTACCGAATCTGAAAATACCCTACAGAAAATTGCCGAATTATGGAATATCCGAACTAGAAAATTCCCGAATTTAAACTATTAACAAAATTTTGTTTGTAAATATTATTTATTTATGAAAAATACAAAAATAAAATATTATTTAAAATAATTTTTTTTTTATTTTGAATAAAAAGATTTGATTATTGTATTTTTAATTAATAAATAATATTAATTGAAAAACAATTTTTTTAATTGTTTAAATTTGAGAATTTTATAATTCGGAAATTTTCGAGTTCGGCTATTATCTGTCGGGAATTTTATTATTCCGGAATTTTCAAATTCGGTAATATTATAAACTGTCGGGAATTTCCCAATTTGGTAAGATCATGAACTGTTCGGGAATCTATAATGGGAATTTGCCAATTCGGGAATTTTATTTTTCAGAAATTGTATTATTCCGAAATTTTATTATTCGGGAATTTTACAGTGTCGGAAATTTACTTTTTTGGGATTTTTCAGTCGTCCCAAAAAGAGGTTTGATTTAAATTAGTATAAATTTATCTCTTTACACTTTTCACATTGTAAAACATCGTTACTCAATTTAATATTACAATTTTTAAAAGAAATTCGAGCACGGTCGAAAAAGTTACCTGGTTTTAAAAAAAAATCCCCAACATTTCCAGGTGAGTCGACACCCTGCAATTGAATACGCCAGGGTTCATCCGTGACGTAAAGCGAAGAATTTCTTTCCCAAAATTGTTTCTTAATCTTCACAGACTAATTTTCAGGTGACGTTTAGATAATTTTTGACGAGAGTTGAATCAGGTGTTGACGGAGTGACGGCTGACTTCTGTAGAATGGTTTTCTGGTCCATCCTTCTCGATTTTCAAGCAGGATCTTTGTGCAGATTCAAGGTTCATTTTCCATCTTCAACTTAAAAAGTTCTAACGAAAGATATCCCATCCTGGCTTTCTGCATCCGTATCCGCATCAGCATCTCCGCTATGGTATCCCTGGGATTGAGAAAGGGATAGAAGTGCATCCAGGCCTAAAAATGCGGCCAGTCTATCTGGCTCTGCTAACTACATTTTTTAAAACAAGAAAAACAAATATTTTCTCTATCCAGCTGTACTAATAACTACGATAGAAAAAGTGATAAGTGTCGAGCAAAGTGCAGAACAAGATTCAACTAATTTTCTATAAACAATACTCAATAACAATGTATCGAATAGGGTGGTACAAAATTGCGTTGCAACATTTCCCTCCCTTTTTTTGGTTTCCGTAGACAGAATTCCTTTTTTGGAAATTCGTAGCCCCAGGCAGAAACCCTTATATTTTCAGTCCGGCGTCCGTCCGTCCGTCCGTCGTACTATTTTCCAAGGAAGCAAAGCAGGGGGAGGTAAGGGGAGGGGAATTTGAGGAGGTAAGGGGAGAGGAAGTAGGGGAAACGAGGCAGGAAGTGGGAGAAATGAGGGAGGAAATAGGAGAAGTGAAGAGAAATAAGGGAAGAGGAAATAGAGAAAGTGAGACAAGTAGGGTAGGTGGGGAAAATAAGGGGAGGGTAAGTAAGGGGAGAGGAACCAGGGGACGTGATGGGAAATAAGTGGAGGGAGAGTAGGGGAAATTAGTTGAGGGGAATTGGAAGACATGATGGACGGGAATTAGAGGACATGATGGAGGGCGAAATTAGGGGCGAGGGATTGAGGGGAAATGAGTGGAGAGGAAGTAAGGGGAGTTAAAGTAGGTTAATGAGGGGGAGTAGAGGAAGTGAAGATAAATAAGGGAGGGGAAGTAGAAGAAGTGATGGGAATTAAAGGGAGAGGAAATAGAGAAAGTGAGGGGACAGGAAGCAGGGGATGTGGGGGAAATTAGGAAAGGGAAAGTAGGGGAAGGGCGTGAAAATGAGGGGAGAAGTAGGGGGAGTGAGGTGCAATGAGGGTTGGGGAAGTATAGGAGGGCAAGTAGAGAAAGTGATGGGAAATGAGTGGAGGGACACTAGGGGAAATTAGTTTAAGGGAATTAGAGGACATGATGGAGAGGGAAATTAGGGGTGGGGAATTGAGGGGAAATGAGTGTAGATGAAGTAACAGAAAATAAAAGGAGTGGATGTATGGGAAATCAGGGACAATACGGGAAGGGGAAATTATGGAGGGGAAGTAGGAGGAGAGGACAGTTAGCTGGGGAAGCGAGGAGAGAGGGTAGTAGAGGAGGAAGAAGTAGAAGGAAGAAGTCAACATTAAGACGTGCACCCCTTGGGTCTTTGAAATTGGCATGGGATTTTAAATGGGAAAAGCTTGGTTTACCGAAAAATAGGAAAAACAACTACTTGTTATTATCAATTTCGTGTAAACTGAATTTCATACGCCGCTTAAGAAATGTTCAGGGAATAATCTTCATCTTGTACCATTCACAGTTGACGTTCGTAAACAAATTGATTTTCAGAAGACAATTGTTATCAGATTTACACTTTTTTTTATTAAATGAAATCTAATAAAATTTCACATCAAACTGTAACAGCAAATTTTTAGATAATTTTTTTTTTCACTCTGATAACAATAATACAACATTTTTGAGTTTTTAAGTATTCTGTTTTTTAACAAATACTTGCATTCGCACTAAATTTGAACATTTCTTGGACAAAATGAGTTTTTTTAGTTGAAGTTATGAAAATTAATAAATAATTTGTTATTTTATAATCCAATTTTATTAACAATTATCCATATCAGGTATTTATGACGGAATAGATAACCTGGTTTCTACGGAATCGATCATATATTACGTAAATAACAAATGCACTATTTGGCTATTTTTGGACGTATAAACTTTGTTCTTTTGACGCAGTTAACTGTAACTAACTAACATCTAATTTTTTAATGACATTTTGATCACAACAATTGTTTAAATTAATTTTAATCCTGTTATGTATTTATAAATAAAACTCTGCTTTTTCAGGGCAATAACAGCCAATTATTTAACAATGACTGCTTGCTATGATTCGATAACATTTGGTAATTGTTTAAACAAAATAATTTGAAAATTCATTAATTTGGCTATTTTTCAGCATTTACACTCTATTTTTTTAACGCAATCAACTGTTGATAACAAATGTTTAAACTCACATTTCACATGTGGAGATATTATTATAAAAATAAAAAAAACTAATTCTCATCAAACACTTTGTTTTACTATAGTAGTACTAAATCCGATCATTTTGTCACAGTATGTTATTTTCACAATAAACCGAACGATTCCATAAACCGAAAAAGGTCAAGTAGTAATTAAGTTTACTTAACAAATTATCAATTGTTGTCAACTGATAGTAAGGAATTATTGCTATATAACTTTCAATATATTCCACAAAAAAACGCAATTTTTAGTTTGCAAATGCATTGGACGACAGAAGTTTGTTTATAACATTGTTAAGAACAGTAGTGGATTACTATCGAAGGGTCTCAAATGATTTAAAAAATTTGTTTTCAACGGTTCATTACGTTCAAAGAACAAAGTTTGAATGCTGAAAAATAGACAAATAATGGATTTGTTAATTAAGTTTGTTTAAACAATTATCAAATGTTATCGATTCATGGCAAGAAGTAATTGATAAATAATTGGCTGTTATTTTCCTGAAAAAGCAGAATTTTACTTATAAATATATAGAATCAAAATTGGTTTTGAACTATTGTCTTTAACAAGAATTATTTCTTATCATTAAAATGACCTTTTAAAATTGGAAGTTATTTATAGTTGACTGCGTCCAAGGAACCAAGTTTGTACGCCCAAAAATATCCAAATAGTGCATTTTTTATTAAGGTTGTTTGAACACATATAAACTTTTATTGGACGACCAAATACCTAATATGGATAATTATTTTTAAAATAACAAATTATTTATTAACTATCTTTAATGCAGCTAAAAAACTACTTTTGTCCATAAATTGTCAAAATTCAGTGCGAAAAAAGTGACTAATTGCTGGCCATCACCACGAAACCATTTTAATTCTCTTATTTTTGTACAACAAATTCAATAATTTGTAAATATTTGCATTGCTATTGAATATCTTCTTTGGATATTTGCTTCATGTTTCCTAGTTATTTTGTATGAATCAAAGTATTAAAAAAAAGGTATACCTCAAAATTCCGAGGTTTTTAAAAAATCGGCCATGCCAGTTTGATGCGGAATTTTATTAGATTTCATGAAAAAAAAATTTCCAATCGTATAACAATTTTCTTCTGAAAATCAATTTGTCCACGGACGTTTTTATGCCCCACTGCGCGCCCCAAACTCTTTGTATTGCGCTCGGAAAATGCAAAATAGCAGTTTAATGGAAAATTCATGATAAAAGCGAGAGTTTTTGTAACTATTTCATATGCATTTTTAAACTGGTTTGAAGTTCTTTACTTTTTTTTATTAGTATTTTTCAATTGTTTAAACAATTTACATTTGTTTTAATTTTTGTTTTCATTCCGAAACATGCAAATTTTGTATTTTCTGGAATTAATGACACACTTAATGAGTTTTAGGAGTAATATTTTTTGTTGAAGACGCTTTCGCAATTGTTTAAACAATTTACATATGCTTAAATTTATATTCCCCACCAAATCAAGAAGGGTTAGAATTTTCTTGAGTTAATTACCTGATTAATCCCACAAGCAAAAAGTAACTATTCATAATTTAATGAAACAAATTCAAGCAAATAATAATTATCTGAACAATTGAGGTGTCACTTCTGAAATAAAGAATATCTTAATGGCCAACATATAGTTTGAGAAAATTTAAATAAAAAATTCTATAATGTCAAACAAGAAATATTGTTCCCAATATCTATTTAAAAAAATTAGTTTGATTAAGTCCTAACTTTACATGATTTGGCATGGAAAAAATGTAGAAAAATGAAAATTGTTTAAACAATTACGAAATGTCTTCAACAAAAATTTTACTCCTAACATTCGTTATGTGTATTATTAATTCCAGAGAATACGAAGTTTTCATGATTTCGTAGGAAAACAAAAATTGAAAAAAATGTAAGTTGTTTAAACAATTAAAAAATACCTTAATAAAAAATACACTCAAAATTCAGTTAATGTGTGATCAATTCCAAAAAATACGAACGTTTTATGATACGTTAAGGGGAGGGGGCTGAAAATCCTGAAAAATGTATCACGTATTTTGTGAAGAGCCCCTTAACAAATAACAAAAAGGTTTAAATAATTTAAATACAAAAAATTCATGCTGAAAAAATTATAAAAAAAACCGTCTCTAGTATGAATGTCATAGAAAACTGTTATTTTGCATTTTCGGGGTATTTTCCAGGCACAATACCAAGATCTTGGGGGCGTCAAATTTAAAAGTTATGGGGTTAAAACAATTCATTGAATATTTCTTAAGAAGCGACTATAATTGAAGTTACGAAAAGTTAATAAAAAGTAGTTCTTTTTCCAATTTTTCTGAAAATATAACTTTTCTCATGTTAATTTCAAAGGACCGGGGGCACTTCTTAATATTGAAGAATTTTAAAAAAATAACGCATTTCTTTTCCCCAGAATCTCACTAAATACGGGGAAGCCTTGTACCCTAGAAAAAAACAATATTTTTGGACCACACTAGTTGCGGATCAAAAATGATGAACCTGGTATTTTTACGGGCATGCATTCAAAATTGATGAATCTTCAATCATAGAATTTTAAATACGATTGAAGAATGTTACCAGGGTGCCTACCTGACGAATGATTTAAAATTCCCAATTTATATTTTTAGTGAAAAAGAAAATAACAAAAATACACCACCACCGCTTAATATGTGGACATCCATGTTTTAGAATTTAAAATGGGTTTATTTTGGACCGTTAATACTGTAAATTCTGAGTAAACATTTTTTTCTCTTAAATAGGTTGAAAGATATCTAAATTCTGAATAAAATCATGGCAGGATGAAGTCCTTTTAACATTTTTTAAAATAAGCTATTGCAAAAATGGTTTAAATTGCAATGTTTTCTTCAATTTCAACATCAACTCCTTACATAGTCCAAGAACGTTTAAACAATTGTCTTAATAGGTGTCTGCGATTCTTTAGATATATACCTTCAAAATAAGCACAAGAACATTGAAAAATGTTTATAATTTCAGATTTTATTTGAAATGTATAAAAATAGTCATAATTACAATTTGTACTCTGTTGTAATAACTTCTTAAAAAACTGAAAAAATAACATTACCTTGGGCTTATTTTAGTCAGAATATCCTTGAAATATTGCTAAATGTTTAATTCTTCAATTTAAAAATGGGAGAATTTTCACTATTTTAAAAACTCTACTTTTACAATATAAAAAACATTGCTTCGAATTTTAAATTATTAACTTTTTGAGATAGAAAGTAAAAATAGAAATGTTCACCTAAACGTATTGACTTTAAAATTGTTAAACGCTTCAATTTTAAATTTAATATTTTTAAACCTCTCGTTCACAATGGAATTTAAAGTTGCTTAAAGTTAGTTAATTTTTAACCTTTGTTTTTATATTCTGAAATTTGTAATGAGTTTTTCCTTCTATTTGCAACTGTTAAATTCTGAATTTGTAAATTTTTCAAAAATTTCCAATTTGATACTTTTTTTTTTTAAATTTGAAACGTTTTCAAGTACTTTCTTCTTAAAGTCGGTAATTTTTTATCAATTCGATTAAAACCCACACTTTCAAGTTTAATATTTATCAATTCTGAATGCTTCTATGCTAAAATGGGCAAATGTTAATTTACTTGTGTTTTTAATGTTTGAATGCTCAAAATTTGAGATAGTAAAATTTTGAAAGTTGCCAGTTGGAGATTTTTCAATCCTAGTTTGGGTTCACAATTTTTTTTAATGAAAGCTCATTATTTGAGTATTAATTTGCCAAAGCAGTAATATGCATTTTTTGTCAGTTTACGAGAAAATCGAGTTCCAAATATCCGTAAGCTATGTAGAGTTTGGCGAAACATACTTTAAATCAGCCGATAGCTCAGGAAGTGGCACTTCGGCTTCATAACGGTTGCGTGTTCGATTCTCGCTATCTGAAATATTTTTTACTTTACTTTTATTTATTAAAATGCATATAAATTTAATTTACTTCAATAATCCTTCTGAATTATGCTAATAATAATTTTTATAATGCCTTATTTCACGGAAAAACTAAATTTTTTCAACTTCATACTTTTCGCAAAAAAAAAATATATATATATATATATATATATATATATATATATATATAAAAAAATATTTTCTATAAACGTTATTAATTCTTTCCATAAGGTTTACCAATTATCTTTAAAATTAGAATTATGAACGAGGTTTTTGAAACCTCGTATTTTATCGGATAAACGATGAGTTTTTACGAGAACAAGATTTTTTAAAGTGAAATGTTTGCTTCGGAAGCTACGAAACATGATAATTTTTTGTTTTTTAATCAATAATTTTTCGTTAAAAAACCTCGACCATACTTCTACTTTAAATTATAATTGGTAAAAATTATGAAAAAATTCAATTTATACAAAATCAAATTAAAAAAATAGTGCAGACAGCGAGAATCGAACACGCAAACTTTCTGCTATGAAGCCGAATTGCTACTGTCTGAGCTATTGGCAGATTTAAAGTATGTTTCGACAAACTCTATATGGTTTGTGGCAGATATTTGAAAGTCGATTTTCTCGAAAACGGCGAAAAATTGCATATTACTGCTTTGAAAAATTAATACTCAGGTAATGAGCTATCATTACAAAAATGATGAAATCAAACTAGAATTGAGAATTGCCGCAGTCATCCCTTGTTAAATTGAATAATTTGGAAAAAAGGTTTCATTTAGTTATTTTTTAATTTTAAATGTTTTTGGTTGGAAATTGTCAAATTTCAAAGTTTCTCAACTTTAAATGTCTGAATAGTGAACAATACAATTCCAATTGCCAGCAATCGTGTATTATGTTTTAAAACGTTTTATTTAATTTACGTTCACAGATTCAAGGAATATCAAAAATCTGTTAAAAGCTATCCTATGTATAAAAAGTGGTGTAACGATATATCTCGAAAATCTGGGAAGCATTGTTGTTGAAAACCTGATTGATTTTTCATTAATTAAAGTTGATTTATATCTTGAAACATTTAAAATAAATCTACAAATAATCCGTGTTATTAAGAAAAATTGTAGTAAACTTATTCGAATTGAGAAACATTTGTACTTTTTAATACTCTCGCGCGGTTAAATCAAAACCTTCAAATTATCTAATAAATTATTGTAAATATTATATATGTTTTATGATAGTGCTTTTCACTGGAAATTATTATTTGTACAGACAAAATTAATACGAAATCATAAAGTTTGGAAGAAGACATAATTAAAAATATATTGTGTTAGTTTTTTCACTGGAACTGAGCATTTTCAAACAAATATCATAAAGATTTCCCACTTCAACAATTTTAGGTTACGTTAGCATTTCAAACCAAAAATTGACATTTTAAAACAAAAATGATTATAATTTAAACAAGATGAAGAATCGTTTTACTATTTCGTTTTATGTTAGTGCTTCTCGGCGAAAATTAGCATTTTTAATATTGAATAAAAAAACTGATTTAAAAGATAATTCACAACTTCAACAGTTTTAGGTTAGGTTAGCATGATAAAAAAAAATTGGTGTTAAAAAAAATCACTATACTTTGAACCAGATTTGCAATTTTTGTACAGTTTCAGGTTATAACACGTTTTTCACAGGAAATCAGTTATTTTGAACAAAAATAATTAGATTTTAAAGTTTAATAATTTATGAAATTTTTTAGGTTATGTTACTATTTCGGATTGTGTTAGTGTTTTTCGTTGGAAATAGAAATTTATATTCAAAAATCGCTAGATTTCAAATAAGATTATTAATTTCGAACAATTTGAAGTTACGTTGGTGTTCTTTTGCATCAAAAATTGGTATTTTAAACCAAAAATCATTATGTTTCGAACGAGTGTTGCAACTTTTGAATAGTTTCAGGATATATTAACGTGTTGCACGTAGGAAATCAATTTTTTTTATTTAACAAAAATCATTCGATTTTTTAAAAATTTACAATTCTGAACATTTTTTTGTTATTTTAGTATTTTTCGTCGGAAATTATTGATTGGTATTTTTAATTAAAAAATGTCAGATTTTAAATAACATTTAAAATTCCAAGAACTTTAGGTTATGTTGGTATCTTTAAGTAAAAAGTCATTGGATTTAAATACCATTATTTTTGTTTAAGATAATAAAATTTACTAATTTAAACAATTTCAGATTGTGTTAGTGTTTTCCGTCGGAAATTGAAATTTGTATAAAAAATCGCTAGATTTCCAAAGAGAAGATTAATTTCGAACAATTTTAGGTTACGTTGGTTTAACAGTTTCACTGTCTAAATATATATTGTTTAAAAAAAAAATATATATATATATATACATATAAAATAGGTTGGATAAGAGAAGAATATAATTGATTAGACATCAATTATAAACAATATTGTCCTTGCTCTTCCATCATTTTAGATAATACATCAGATAAAATACAACAAATTTATATTAATATTATATTTCAATTTAAAAATTTCATGAGAAGAAAAAATAATCACGCGCGTATGCCTTCTTGTTTTTTAAATATTGGGTGAACTACTTCAATGCTTCGTGATCTCTCGTGACCGAAAAAACCGGAAATCAAATTCCCGGTTTCCCGGTCAAGTAGACATCCTGGTTACATATGTTGAGTCTTCTGAAATAATACAATTTGTAACTGAAATTTTCAAAATGCAAGAACTTTAGATCAACAATAAGAAAAGTTCAAAATAAATTTAGAATTATTACATGTTCAAAGAGTTTAGTTTTAAAACTGTCCAAAGCTGAACTTCCAAACGGTAAAAATCTTTATTCGAAAAAGGTGAAAAAAATTGGTACAACATCCAATTTTTAATCCTGAAAATACTTTAGTTTTGAAAACATGCTAAAGATGTATAAAATTTCGCAATGAAATACCAATTCAACTGTTTATGGCGTTTGTATTATATTCTATATTTTACATTCTTAGTATAAAGCATGGTTCAATTATTACACCAAATCTATCATACATAATAAGAAACTAAAAACAGCGCTACGAAAGAGTCAACTGATTTAAATAAAGAAAAGAAAAAACATGTTGGGTGATGCGTAGTCGAGCTCTTTCTTTTATTGAGATACACAGTATTTTATCATCACTTTTTACTTAAATAGGATTCATCACTGTCCACGATTGACAATCTTTAATTTAATCAATAAAATAACGTTTTATTGCGATTATATTATTTGTATCGATTGATCACATTTAAAAATAATGATAAAATTGACTAAGAAACTATTATATTTTCGTTATGTGTAAGAAGCGTGGACAAAATGCTGAATCTGACACTGAACTTAAATTCTCTCGTGCATACAATAATGATAGATGTGTGGAATCGAAATTAAGTTACTTAAACCAAAAAACAGAAGCCAGTATAAATAATGTGACTGAGATGCAATAGTGTTTGAATTGAAAATAAGTTTTCTTATATATTTTCAATGAATGCCAAATATTAAAACGAGGCAGTTTACGAGATACTTCCAACACAGCTCGTACATAAAAACAAAAAAAAAAACAGTGCGAAATAAACACATGCCTCTAATAAGAAAACTTTTTCACGCAGTTTCACTGTCTATTCAATCTACAATGCAGGAAAAAAGTCAATAGCATAATCAGAATTTGCCTTTCATGTTTTTATATGAAGTGGATGAAAAAATTAAACTCGGAAATTCTCAGATAACTTATGAACGTTGAAACATCATCTTTCAGAAGTCTCGGATCACTCCAGAGGAAATTGCGGGAATTTTCTCCAGTCAGAAGGTAAAAGGTCGTTTGCACGCAATTAAAAAAAAGCACTTGTTAAGTCTAGCATCTATTTACAAAGGCACTCGCTTCGTGCTTTTGCGCCAACATAACAAGTATACAGTACAGAACATTTGCAAATGTAAAATGCACGAAGAAAATGAAAGTACGCGAAAAAAATAAAATAAAATCAAGTGGCTATAGTCTCTCTTTCTTCCTGTACAATACCATAAATCAATTTTTTTTTATTAAACTACGTAATATTAAGCGACATTAAGGTATAATAGACTTTTCGTCTATTGTTTATCAAAAAACATAAGTATTTTTAATCGATATTTACAGTGGTATCGCGTAAATGTACTGGAAAAATTTACAAATGAAAGATGATGTCTACTGAAGTGATTATACGGCGATTTCGTACTCGGGTGTGTAACGTTTTTCAAAAAATGAATAAAAGACTTAAAAGCTTCCCCATGCAAGTGCTGACTAACAGCATATTTACAACGAGATACGAGAAACTATAAGAAGTTATTGTGAAAAACGTATCTCCATCTGTTTAACTTATCATACCGTCGTGTTTTGATCCATTTCTTTACAATTAGAACAGTGATAGTCATCCTCTTCAGCAAGTTCAGTTCGGTCCAGGCCCACACAGTGCATGTGGAACCATCCGTTACACCCGCCATCGCACTGAACCCAGTCAACTTCGTGACCTGCAAAATAAATAAAGATCGGATATTAAAAACAAATACTACAACACCACAAATCCTTTTTCAGAAAATATAGGAATCTTGGGAGATGAAGATAATGAAAGAAGAATAATATAAAAGAAAATAAAAATACAAACGTAGTCCAATTGTACGATTCTGTAAGGGAGCGTCCATTAATTACGTAAGGATGATTTTTGAAATTAAAAAAACACCTATTGCAAGGATTCGTAAGATTTTGGTGACCCCCGCCCCTCCCCTTTCTTACGTAGGGCTTAATATTTTTTACTCAATATATAAGTGGTTTGAAAGTATCTCAAAAGATTTCAAGGGATTTCAAAGGACTAACAGCATTTCAAAGAATTATAACTTATTTACGGAATTTAACGAGATTTCCATTTTTTGGGGGTTTTCATGAGATCTTAAGGAATTTCAAAAGATTTAGGGTAGGATTTCAAATGACTTTAAAAGATTTCAAGAGAAAATTTTTTTCAAGACTCTCTAGAAGGTTTTAAAGGACTTCCAGGAGTTTAAGCAGATTTGCAGAAATTTTACTGCATTTTAAAGGATTTGCAAGAGATGCCGAAGGATTTCGATTGACTTTTAGGGATTTCAAAAGATTTGGAGATTTCCACAATTTTTTAAAGATTTCAATGGATTTTAAAGATTTCTATGAAATTTTTAAGATTTCAAGTTATTTTACAGTTTATAGAATTTTTAAAGATTTTATGTGATACCAACGTATTTTCACGAATTTAAAGGATATCAGGGGATTTTAATGATATCGCGAAAGTTTGAAGGAATTTCAAAAGACTTCAAAAGATTAAAAAATATATTAAAGGGGTTTCGATAATTTCACGTGCTTTTAGAGGATTTCCGAATGTTATAAAAGATTTTATGGGATTTCGAGGAATTTTAATACTTAAAATTTTTTTTAAATATTGTAAGTAAGTTCACGAGATTCGGAAAGATTCCCACGTATTTTAACAGAATTTTGGAGATTTAAAGGGCTTTCGGTAATTTCACGGATTTCAACATATTTCAAGAGATTTAATGGCTTTTAAAAGAATCTACTGGATTTTAGTATACTGTCAAGGATTTTTAAAATTTCGAAAGGTTTTAACCGATTTTGAGAGATTTTAAGGGATTTCCACGCATTTTACATAAGTACAAGGGATTTTTATGAAATGTTAAAAAGTTTTTAAAGGATTACCAGGAAGCTCAATCGTTCTAAAGAGATTTTATTTAAAGAATTTCAAAAAATTATCACGTTAATAAAAGAATTTAAAAATATTTATAAAATTTTCAAAAGAATTGGTACAATTTCAATGGATTGCAAAGATTTCAAAGGATTTCACAAAATTTTATGAACGGTGCACAGCAGATTTCAAGAATTGTTCAACTCCTCGAGTATATTTATAGGACGTATCTAGTATGAACTATTACAGAATAAAAAATAAGTGAAACAGATAATGATATGTGTATAATAGTACAAACAGTAATTTTAACAGTCAAAACAGGATTTAATTATCATATTAAAAAAAATAATTAGAAAGAAGGAACTGAAGTAAGTAATGCCCCCGAAAAAGTCTTACGTAATTAATGGATGCTCCTTGACAGAATTCCTAAAACTTGCACGAAATAGGTCACTTACCGCTGGGTCGCAGGCAACTGAACGCAGCACAGTCTTCTTCGTCTTCAGAAGTATCTTGTTTAGTCTTCTTGCGACCCACCCGCTTCTTCGGTACTTCCTCCCCTTCCTTTCGCTTCATCTGTAATTCATACTTAACTGAAATCGACATAGCCAGGGTTCCTAGCGTCACATTAACGCCCACATCATAAGACTAAAAGTCCAGAATTAAAGCAGCACACCAACTTCGGAAAGCCATAAACATAAGCAATATCAGCACAAAATCGAAAGCTTTAATTCAAGACTGCTTAATTTGACCATCTAAAAACTAGGAATAAGTACCTTCCGCGGTCCGCGCTTCACTTGACCCGTAACAGACAATTTCTTCTCCTTATTGGCTGCGAACCCTTTACGCTGCTTGAACAGCATTTTGTCATCAGGTCGTTGATTCATCTTCATGAGGTCAAACTCTGAATCAGACTTTCGTTTCCGACCGCGCTTTTTAACCTCTTTTACCTCTCCATCCTGGTTTGTCTTAATATCACCCAAGGCTGCGTATTTTCGTACGCTTTTTGGATTTGTAGTATGACTCAAAATGCGCCATATGAGATGCGTTTCCTCCAGTGCTACTTCGAGCAAATCACCCTCCATCATCATCTCTTCTAGACGGGCTTTAACGGCTTCTGTTAAAACGATCATTGACTCCGGATCCTTCGGGTTGACCTCCAGCTTCGGGTGGAACTTGGAAACTGAAATTAAATTGTCTGGTTCTGAATATTTTTGCATTACTAGATACGACTTTAGAAACCTACTTTGACTCTACTGTATATCTTTCGATAAAGATATAACGAATTTACAAACCATAGGAATAAGCGTGTTCATTACTGTTAAATGTACTGCAAGATGGTTCGTCATCCTCGATTTGCATCACGTCGTCGTCATCCTCCTGAAAGAAACATTTAGATTTAATATATCTATCAAGTATATCTATGTTTATGGAGAAATTACAAAAAATATAATATAAAAACTTAATTCTTACCACTGCACTGAGAGCACTGTCGTCTGAATGCACTCCGCTAAGGGGTGCAATCGCTTGAACTCTCTGATGCAGTTCTGGGTTGTTGGCGGCCTTCTTCAATTCGCTGCTTATGATCTTCTCAGTCTTCTCCCTCGCTGCAGCCTCCACTAGCTTCTGGGAAAGAATGGACAGTTTCGAGAGGGCCGAGCTAATTTCTTCTGTAGCCAATGTTTGTCTGGCCCGATCCTATTTGAAAAAAGGAAATTAATTAAAAATAAAAAAGGTTCAACGCTTTCAAAATATTTGATTCATTAGACACTATATGGCTAACTAAGATTAATTTTCTATCCGAACAGAGGACTTTTCAACTAATACACGAATTTTCAACAGAGCAGTTAAAATTTTAACCAAAGAAATTAATTTTATACTAAAATGAGGAATCTTCAAAGAAAAACATGAATTTTTAACCTAATAAATGAATTTTCGACTAAAAAGCTGGATTTTCAACAAAGAAAATTAATTTTTCTGTGAAAAGAATTTTCAACAAAATGCGTGAATTATAACTGAAAAAATCAAGTTTCAACAAAAAATTTAAAAGTTATATAGTCAGTTAAAAATTAAATTTTAATTAAATTTTTAAACAAATTTTCAAGCCAAATAAGGAACCTTCAACCACAGACATGAATTCTCAATCAAAGAATTGAATTTTCGACCAAAAAGCTGGATTTTCAACAAAGATTAATTTTCTGTCAAAAGAATTTTCAATAAAATGCGTGAATTTCAAACTAAAAAGATAAATTTTCAACTAAAAAAGTAAAAGTTATATTGTCACTTAAAAATTAAATTTTTAACTGACTTGCTTTTTAAATTCCCTGATCTGTAGCAATTCTGAATACTTGTTAAATTATTGAAATCTTTAGACATATTTGAAACCTTCGTGAAGTATTTTAAAATCTGGTGAACAATCAAAAGTAAAGTGGCCAACCGTTAGCATCCCTGGTAATGTTAAAAAGTTTGTATATATTTGTCCATCTTGGGCTGCTTTTTAAGAATACTTGCCTGCCAATTCATGGCCCGTTCTGTAAGACATTGTAGAGCCTCGCCTTCGGGTAATCGAATAGGAATTTTCTGAAGACTGACCAAAAGTGCCAGGATTGTTTCTAATCGTGGCCTGCGAGACCTCAGGCAACAAGGACACAGGAATTTCATATCCGGTGGCAATGCCGTTTTTCCCTTCAATGCAACTTTAGGTAGAGGTACACAGTGGGCTAGAAACGAAAATTGCATAAATTACCAACATAACAATTAACCACAAAAAACATCTTCGAAAATAAAAAAATGCTTGCTGTGTACTTACAATGAAACCAATCCCTGCACAACTCGCAGTGGAACATCGTCCCGAACCTGGCTTTACGACAGACGCAGTACTTGGAATCATCAAGCTGTGTCTTCATCATGTTCTTCTGTCTCAAATTTTTCATAGCCTCCATCTCCCGCTGTTCAGCGAGTTTAAACGCAGCAACAACAGTCGCCGAATTATTGGAATCATCGAGTTTGGTGTCACAAACGTAAACCGCACCGATCGAATCATCACCCTTGTTCTTTTTTGTTTTCATGGATTGCACTCCGACTCCTACTCTGGGCGAGAGAGCTTCCATCAATGTATAATGAGAGTTCTTTCTCAGGAATGTCCTCGCTGTCCGTTCCTTCCACGATCTCGCCTGGGAGAGAGTGGACTCTAGGATCGGCAGAGCGTCCAGGTGCAGTGGAATGTTTCTCCCTTTTCGGACAAGTTCGTCAAGTGTGTCGTAGTAAGCGATATTGTCCTTTCCTTGAATTTCCTCTACGGTCTTGGTCCAATTCTTTGCCTTGTTTAAGATTTCCTGAAGATTGCTCAAGCTTGGCAAGTAGGCATCAATATCCTTAGCCTCTTGAACAAACTCCTCGACTGCTTTGATCGTTCGTCGTTCTTTAACGTGAAGGAATACCTTGGCCTTCCCTTCCCATTTGTCAATACTGTTAATGAGAGCTTGTAATTTGGAAAGCGTGCGTTCAATACTGCAGTGTGGCGGAATTGTCATTCCCTTCTCGATCAAACTTGCCAGGTCCTCGAGGCTGATAGTCTTTGGCTCTTCCTGAATTCCTTTTACTTCCTCTAACCACTGGATTTGTGTCATTTTCTGAAGAGAACAAAGGAATTTTGTTAATACAGGCTATTTCCCGGTCAAAACTTACATTTTCCCGGTTTATTTTTAGGCGTTTTTGATAATAATTATTCACAACTAATTGCTTTATTATATACAATTTCAAAATAATTAAACTGGGACCCCGGTTTTCCGGAGCCTGACATACCGGATGAGGTGGTCGAAGGGGCCGAGAGAGAGGCGCTTGCAAGGTTTGCGGAGTTGCGCAGTTTACGGGTCGGCACTATAAGAAGCCACAAGCAAGAAGGAAAGAAAGAACGGTTTGGAGAGTCCCGATTTACCATGCAGGCCATTGTAAATTATTATAAAAGTAATTTCGGACTTTAAAGCCCAAAAGTACTCTCCAAAATAGGGGAATAAATTCTTTTAAATAATATTAACGTAGATATCTTATTCCTAAGATTTCAAGTCGAAATATATTGCACTTTCAAAAAAATAGTGGAGTTTTCAACCAACAAAGACGAAATTCCAACAAAATAGTTGAATTTTCTAGCTAAAAGTCTAATTTTTTAGAAAAAAATTGACTTTTAAACTCGAAAAATGGATTATCCACAAAAAAGTTTATTCTCAAACAAACAGTTGCAATTACAACCAAACGAGACATACTAAATAGTGGAATTTTCAAACTGAGAATTTAATTTATAAAGAAATAATATTAAACTTCAACCAGTTGAATTTTCCAGTGAAAAAAATTAATCTTTTAGAAGACAATTGAATTTTCAACCAAGATAGATAAATTTTAGCCAAAAAAGATGACTAGTTGAATCCTCAAAAAAAAAAAAAAAAAAAAAAAAAAACATTAATTTTCAATGAATCAGTTGAATATCAACCAAAAAGGATGAATTTTCAACAACAAAAAATTGTAATTGTTTATATTGTAGTATAGAAAAAAGTTGCATTTTCAACCAAGATGAATTTTCAACTGAAAAGGGTAAATTTTCTATCCAACAAGACGAAAGTTCAACAAAAATATGACCAAAAAAGATGACTTTTTAACAAAATAGTTGAATTTTCAACGAAATAATTGATTTTTAAACCAAATAGTGGAATTTATAACCAAAAATGTCTTTACTAGAAATGTCTCTTTGACCAAAAAAATATGATGAGACATTTTAACAAAACAAAAAAAAAAAAAACTTTTATATCAAAAGAAGAATTTTCAACTCAAATAGATGAATGAATACGAAAATACGTTTTAAGACAATAGTTGTTTTTCAACGAAATAAGCCAAAAATAAGATTGTAGACTTTTCAATTGAAATGAATTCACTTTCAACCAAAAAAGACTACTTTTCTACCAAAAGATGAATTTTCAATACAAAAGGACCTTTTTCCTATCCAAAAAGACGAATGTCCAATAAAACAATTAAAATTTCAATCAAAGGAGATGAATTCTGAACCACAAATATAATAGGAGACTTTTAAATTGAAAATAGTTTGATTTTCTTATTGGATTCTAGTGATTCAGTTCTCAATCAAGAGAAAAAAACGAGAAAAGGGGGAATTTTCTTGAAAAGGGGGGGAAAAGAGGGAGTAATTGATGTTATTTCAGAATATAAATTTTGACGTTCCGCAAAAAAATGATCCATTTTGTCGACCGCAGTTTATAATACATTCGCGTTTTTGTGACACAGGGTTTTCAATTTATTTAAGATACGTTTAGAGTATCCCTAAATTATAACTTTATTATGTCAATTATTAGGAATGAATGATGTAAATTTAGGTTACCCACACAATCGCTACGTTAAATATCTAAACAGGAAGTTTTGGTTCTCAAATGTAAAAGGAACTTTAGTATCGGAACGATCCATCAACACAAGCTTTAATTTAAAGTATATAATAGTATAAAAGGAACATTCATTTTTGAACGCGCCATTAAGCACAATTCCAAAGACATTCTTGTCGAAGAGCGAGTCTGTATTAGAAATGGAAAACGTTTATTAACTTCGAAAATACTTACTTGTTTTAGTCTTATAAGTTGTGGTAAGTCGATGCAGATGGAGTCACCGAAATCGATACACTTTTCCAGTTTCTCAACGTCGCACTCAATATCCATCGACTCCAATTCTTCCGCATCCTTCTGAAACTGCACGACCTGATCCAAAATATACTTGATGCCCTCAGCTTCTTTAAGATCACAACACAAGTTTGATATCTCCTTGTAGAAGAGCGTCAACTCTTCGACGGTTAATTTGTACTTGTTTTCGGCAGATTGTCTTGTCCTGTCAAAAAACAATTTCAAAATTTAATAAAAACCCTTCGGTGGCTAAAAAAATTCAAGAATACTATTTGGTTAAGAAAGAAAACTGACCTCGTGCGTTGTTTGTTGGTCAACAACTGTTGTGCGACACTCGAGCATTTCTCAGCATCCTGAATCGCATTTGTGAGTGCCGTCAGGAGTTCGCTTTCAGGGAACTTTTTACTTTCTGCCTCACTCAGGAGTTCCCTCAGCTCGTTCAGTTCGATTTTCTCCCCTTTGGGATCCATCGCCTCCTTCACTTTCGACACCCATGAGTCAAAGGACTCGGCCTTGAGTTTCAACTTCTGCAGCATGATTGGTAACTCATCTAGAGTATACCTGTATCTCAAAGTGTGCTTTTCCGGCGGACACTCGCAAAGTTCCGTGAAATGCCTTAAGCAAACTAATTGTGAACTTTGACACGAACAGGTTACAGCGCTTAGGAAACAGGTAGTTTTACATGCCTCGCACTGTCTCTCGTCATCAGGAAGTAATTCGAAAGCCTCGCGTTCTGCTTCCGTCACTCCCTGCAGTTACAACGAAAAATTTCATAGCATTAGGAAACTTCACTTATCAAAGTATGTATATTCATTCATAAATCATTTTTCCCCAATCCTTAACTTTTTTGTTAACAGAATGACTTTGAGAAGGTTGCACATAATGTATGAGCCTATTTTCACCACTAATATCTCAAAACAAACACAAACACAAAAACATTATTACAAATATTTATTCAATTTCTTTCAGCCTTTTTATAATATTGGAAAACTCGGTTTTTGAACTATAACTGAAGGGTTGCATTACAAAACTACATGAAAAACATTTTTACTGAAAATGGTGATTTTGCATAACAAATTCTTAAAAAATCAAATAAACGTATCAGAAGGATTTGGTTGAAATCTCATTTTCAATATAGTAATACAAATATTCACAAATCAAAACTAAATAACTCTTCTTTTTTTTGGTACTGCATTTAGGCTATTTAATTCAATTGTTTAATTATCGCAATGAGTGGAAAAAGAGTTAGAAATCTAGGTACTCTTCGATCATATAGGTCAATAAACTGATTAGAGCCCACTACATTTTTTTGAAACAAAATTTCTAATGGTATACTGTCTTCGTAAACATTTTTATTTCTTTTTTCTGCTTGGTAACCTGATCCTGACCATATTCCTCTTCCTAACAGTTTTTAGGTAAACTAAAATAGTAGGGTAAGAGCACTAGTGGTTGGCACTGCGCCAGTTATTGGCACCCTCTCTCATTTTTGTTAAATTTCAAGAAAATGCAAACATTTATCGTATTTTGCTGGTATTATTTTTATTCTACCATTATTTGTGCGTGTACCGACATATATAATTCATACAAAATAATGTCAAATTTAGTTATAAAATAATGAATTCACTTCAGTTCTTAGGGTGCCAAGAATTTATCCGGTTTTCTAAAGAAAATGTTTAGCTGACAACATTTTTTAATTTTGTTCAAACAACGTTGTGAACAAGTGAATCTGTTCCAATTTTTGTGAATATTTAAAACAAATACTTGCAATATAATCAAAATAAGGAATGAACCTCGGCAATAATTTATTTATTAATTTTAGGGGGGGTGCCAATGGAAATTAATATAAAAAGTATGGTCTCTAGTCGTTGGCACCCCAGTGCCAATGACCAGACCATGCAATTCGGGAATGATTTCATTCATTGGCACCCCTGCCTCGCCGGAAAAAAGTAAGGTTATGTAATCTCAAGACCTTGTGTTGACATGAGCCATTTCACGTATTTATGATAAAATGAAGTGTTAAAAGTGCCGGAACAACAAAAGTCGTTACTAGGTAGACGAGAAATTAGCTAATAATTATAATAAATGAAGCTGTCATTTATATACCGGTAATCGTAACCTCCAAAGTTCTGTTCAGATAATTTATCATTCTTTTTAGGCCTCGAGGTATAGGTAAATATTGGTTTCATTTAAATTATAAATGGAATTTTATTATCTTTATACATATTGTGTTTAATAATAATGTCTTACAATTTTTTAAATGTTACGCATGAATTCATGTTATTATAAATAGCCAAAGTTTTTATTTAATCGGTGGGCGATTTATTTTGACTATATTTATTTATCCATGTTTGAATTTGTTTATTCATTTTTCTAGTTTAAAGTAGAAAATGAGTAACATTTATGGTTTTTATTTCATTTATTGCCATACTACTGCCCGTCAGAGAGTATCTCTGAGGAAAGAAAAACATAAGCCGAAAAATAGATATGTGACATGGCTAGGTTTTGTAGCTGCTGTCAAAGATGTTGGCTTGTCCAAAAACAAAATTGATAAAATACTAAATTTAGAATTATTAATAGAAAATTTATTTCATATTTTCAGATGCACAATTTGTTTTTATCAATGTTTTAATGCAATTACAGAAGTTTGAAGAGGTTATGTGAGTGTAGTGCCAATCACTGGTGACGAGGGGTGCCAATAACTGGGGTTAGCAGTGCCAAGTACTAAAATTTTGGGACTACATGCTTATTTTTAATAATTTTTCAAGTTTTTTTCATCTTTGAATAATAATTCAACATTCCAGTGTGTTCTGCATAAAATTTGGAGTGCCGGTATGATTATCACTATTTCAGAATTCAATATTTTATGTGTTTATTTATTTCCTAAAGTCTAAATTTCCTCTTAAGGTGCCAATAACTGGTGCTCTTACCCTATAACACGTCCTTTTTCAAAGAAAAAAACCCTTAAATACTATTTGTCGTTTTTTTTTCATCGCCAAAGTAACAATCCATTTCTAGTCTTGTATTCTTATTTCTATTTCTTTCAGTTGCTTCCTCCTGCAAATTATATTTTTAGTCAAAAATGTTATTATTTGCTTGCAAATGCAACTGTAGGAAAGTTAAACTACTTTGTTAAAAAGTCTTCTTTTTTTGTGAAAAATTAATTTTTTAACTGAAAATGTAACTATTCCATTTTTGGATGGTGTTCTTTTTTAATTGAAAATTAAACAATTTGGGTGAAGATTGAAACACTATATTAAAAAACATTTTTTTGTTAAGATTCAATATTTTAGTTGAAAATTCATCTATTTTGTTGAAAATACGTTTTTTTTTTCAATTTGGAAATTAATGTTTTTAACTGAAAATTTAACTATTCCAGTTGAAGATTTATCATTTTAATTGAAAATTAAACTACTTGAGTAAAATTTGAACTACATTGTTAAAAATGTATATTTTTGGTTGAAGGTTCATCACTTTGGTTGAAATTTACTTATTTTGTTGAAAATTCTTTTTTTTTTTAAATTTATCTTTGTGAGTTGAAAATTCATCGTTTTAGGTAGAAATCTAATCTTACTGCTTTAAAATTTCCTCTTTTTTTTTTGTCAAAAATGCATCTGTTTGGCTGAAAACTAACTTTATTGTTGAAAAATCAACTGTTTTACAGAAAATTTGTCTTTTGTCTTGAAAGTTCAACAATTTGGATGAATCATTGTTTCATTGACTATAAAATCTTTATTTGTTGAAAATTTTTCTTTTAAATTAGAAAATACCTCTATTTGAGAGAAATCTGACCTGAAAAATTTACCTTTTCCATTTATGGTTGAAAACTTGTCTCTTTTAGTTGGAATTTCTTCATACTTTTTGGTATAGATTTCAATCAAATATTACATTTTTAAAGAGAATTTACTTTAGTAGGTTAAAAATTCTACTATTTGCATGAAAAATCAACTATTTTGTTAAAAATGTAATTACTTTGTTGATAATTCAACTCTGGTTGAAGGTTTAACTATTTTTTTTTTTAAATTCGTCTTTTTTGTTGTTGAAATATTAACTATTACATTTTTTGATGATGTAAAATCGTCTGTTACAGTGCGATACCGTCACACTAAATCATTATTTTCTCTGAATAGAATAACTTTTGGATACAAATTTTTTCATTCTTATTGAACATTTTTTTTAAATTGGAAATTGGATGTTAAGTTTTAAGATGATTTTCAAAACCCATGAAATTTTAACCTCAAAATTCTTGAATGATTTACTAGGAATTGGTTAATTTTTTCTGATCAGTCATTCTCTTTCAATTAAGCAACTCAACACCACGGGAGATAGTTTTTATTTTTTGTGTGAACTAAAAATTGCACTTTTTATAGTGACTCGCAGCTGAGTCTGATCCAATTTTAGGTGCTTATCACTTTAAGATTGTCAGTTTATCTATTATCTCGTTCTGTACTGCAGTCCTTCAAATTTTCATATTAAAGTAATTCAAAGAGAATGTAAATATTAAGTAAATTTTGGACTCAAAAATTCTGAAACAGCAAAGTTTCCAATGGAGTTTGTGTACACACAAACTTAATCGCAACATCTAGTATACCGCGTTTCTTAAGATTTGAAGCCATCAAGACAGTTCAGTGCGCATGCATCTACAGCCCACTAAAAAAAAAAAAATACCCAAAATAAACAAATTTTAACAACGGAAAAATATGGATTGCAATTTCTGGTATGAATCAGCGAACGCCATTCTAAACATAGTTCCCCTATATATTGTTGCCATACGGACTAATCTCAGTTCGGAGTACGAAGCATCAAAATAGTCAAATAGAGCCGTACTTGCTTCCGATCACAAACTATAGAAAATTAAAGGAAAAGCACTGCACGATAGAAACTAAATGAGAAAAATAAGCCCCAGGAGTCATTGAAGGAAAAGAGTAATCTTTTGGAGAAGAAAAAGTATCTATACAACAACATGGCAAGAATAAATAAGTATTGGAAAACATAACCTCTACTCACCGATCAAAGTTACATAATCAAAATTAAGAGCATGCTCAACAAATGTGAATCACTCAAGGCCGAAGGATTAAATCCGGTATAAAAATTCACCATAAACGCGTTTTCTACAAGTCGAGGAACGACGAACTAATATGGAAAACAATTGACTTGGAAACGTGGACAACAACGCTGTGAAATCCGGCGGACTGGCTGTCTGTTCACACATGCTCATATGTTCGTGTAGGTGCACGGGTGCATATACATGTGTCAGATACTATACTACTTGCTTTGAAAATATCGGCCTCTCATGTTCTTAGCTACAGTGTGTTCAACGTAACTCCCGCCATTTTTGATTCAATGCACAATTCGTTGACTCATCCGAGAAACATTTAGCGAATTGAAAATTATACTTTTTGAAACTTAACGCTAAATTGCCGAAAGTTTCAATGAAAACTTTCAAAGTAAATGAAACTTATGAAATTCACGTAATTTCAGCAGTTAACAACATAACCTAACTTACAGATACTATTGGCGCCAAATTTGAGATTTTTAATTGATAAGTTTTTTGGTTTAGTGGCTTCGAGACCCGTAAACGACAAAGATTTAAATTTCTATAAGACATTTCGGAAATCTAAGTTTTTTCATTCATCATTTACAGATTCCAAAGCCTGCAAACTAAGAAACTTGTAAATTATCACTAACGAGGGTCGCAAAAACCATAAAGTGAACATTTAATCACATTAATTCAATTGAAACACTTTTTATACATTTTTTATAAGAAATATTGATTATCTTATTATTGTTTTCTAAGTAACCTTTCCCTGAACTGCCCTTTTTACTCTATAATTTGAATTTCCACAATTTTCGTAAGTTTTGTCAAAATTTCAGTAATCAAAAATGACGTTTTGAAACTTTCCGTGTAAAAGTTTACAGACTGAAACTTTCAAGGGCACATTGCTTAATTGCTAGCAAGTAGCAATTCTAGCGCCTAAATCATTCTTTTTAAATTTTTGACACAGCACCAAAAAATGGACGTGCTAAATGTGAAAAATTAATCATAACCTAAAAATTGGCACGAAAATTTTCGAGGAAAACACGTGCTTCGGGGACACATAATTATTAGGAAAAGTACGTTTGGGAAACCTCTCTCTACAGTGGCTAATACAACCTACAATAAATAATGATTAATTAAAGATACTAATACTAATGTATGTAAAAATTAATCTAATTTACTCAATAGTTAAAACACGATACGCGTTAATAAATTTTATTATAAATTCATTATTTTACGTATATTTCCGTTGTGAATTAATTATTATCCACTGTAGGTTGCATCATCCGCTGTAGGGCGGTATCCCCTATTTTACATACTATTTTTGGACCAAATGTTAGATTATTAATTTTTGCGATGAAAAACTTTTAGTTCTTGTTTTTATAATAAACTAGCGGTACAATAATTTATGACTGAAAACAGATTTGCATAATTTCTATTAAAATTAAATTTAAATTATTAATTGTTTGGTTTATCACATATTATTGACGCTATAAATATTGAAGACTTTCTTTTACGGGTTTCTA
Organism: Andricus quercusramuli; assembly: GCA_932178445.1. Classification (NCBI taxonomy): domain Eukaryota; kingdom Metazoa; phylum Arthropoda; class Insecta; order Hymenoptera; family Cynipidae; genus Andricus; species Andricus quercusramuli. Next base: position 542,872 of record CAKNXH010000058.1, on the reverse strand, counting down.
TAGGGGTTCAAAAAATCAGTTTATTTTTCTATTTTTTGAAGTCTCATCCCCTCATTTTGTGTCAATAAAACCTTGATTTAAAAAAAATCGTAATTCTTTGTTTACTTTCAATTTTATGTAATTGAAATTAAAATTTTCAAAACAAATTATGTACAACATTTTACTATACAATTATTGAAAATATTGCCCTTAAAATAAACACTTTCCACATTTCACCCATAATAATTCATGAAAATTACAGGCTTCTTGCTTCAAAACTTTTTATTTCAATATATACGTATATAGTATATATTAGAATAAAAAAAATGTAAAAAAGAGATTTTCAAGTGTCTTTTCTGAATTTTGTGAAAGTGAAATGAAAATTTTAAGCGTAAATTATATAATGATTTTTACTATTCAAATATGGAAAAATGTGCTTAAAACAAAAATTGTTCACCCATAATAATTCATAAAAAATGACATTTTCTTTCTCGAAAACATTTTATTTATATATAGTATATAATAGATATATTGAAATAAAGTTTTCCATACCTTTATATCAAAAATTGTTATATAATTTACGCGTAAAATTTTTCTTTCAATTTCATAAAAGACGCTTAAATATCACTGTTTTAAAATTTTGTATTTCAACATATATACTATACGTAATATATATTGAAATAAAAAGTTTAGAAGAAAGAAAATATTCATTTTAAAGGCATTACTTTCAATTCTTGTAAAATACAAAATTGTATATAATTTGGGCTTAAAAATTCAATTTCATAAAATTCAGGAGACACTTAAAGATTACATTATCGTGCCTTGAAAGGAGAGTTTTGGCGAATGTTTGGGTGAATTTATTTACGAAATTAAATTTCTAGCCTTCGTGTTCATACGATATTTTTACATCAGAACTGTGAAGCTTTTACAATTATTTTTAAAATCAAGGGTAATAAACCAACGTGTTGGGATACTTTAAGGGTCGTGCCCTACCTCTAAACATTTTTTTAAATCTCAGAAAATTAGAAATTTTTGTTAACAAATCACGCAAAATGAGGTCAATCTATTTCTGGAAGTGATTGAGAAGTTATTTATACCATTTATAATTGTTGAGATGTAAGTTTGAAAATTATTGAATTAAAGATGTTTTCAATATGAAATTTTCCAATTTTTAAAAAGTTCAATATGGAAGTTCATCAGTTTTGTAACAGTTATTTATATAAACTACCCTGAAATGACTTTCTTTTTACTAAGATTTAATACTGAACAATACCCGAATGTAGAAAGCTTCAATAATTGTACGTTATCATGTTTAAATAGGAAATCTTCAAAAATAATTAAATTCATTTTTATTATATACATGTTACCCGTTACATTAGAAACTACACTAGGTATGTTAAAGGCACGTGTTTTTATTTACCCTCGTATTTGCCTATTCTGCTCGAATGTTTAAGATTTTATCTTTTTCAAAGCATTAATATTTGTTGTGAGAAAAATGCGAAAATCGACTTTTAGGCCACTTCAGCCAGCAATTACCCACGTCCAATAATATTCCTCGTCTTCCATATCGCGTCTAATTCCAAATTTATAATTTTTTTAAATCATACACTGATTTTGAGTTTTTTAATTTACGTTGCGGGAATTTCTGATTCGCGTTGAAAAAGATATGATAGCAAAATATTTTTATACTATTAGTAAATAATTACAATGAATAAAAGATTTGTATTATTTGAAGAAGGTTTGGTTTTAATTTTACTTGTATGATCTAAAACTCATTGGATAAGAAAGTTGATTTTAAAAGAGTGTGTTCATTATCCTTATAATATTTAAATAATATGCAAGTACGCCTGTATACAAAAAACCGAAAGATGATTGAAACTATTATTTGATTCAGAATCGACATTAATATTAATATGAAAGATCAATTTATTCGACTAATTTCACATCCTAAAAATAACTTTGAACGAGTTCAACGATATGTGTACACGAATTCATGAAAATGCATGAAAAAGTGAGGATATTAGGTATGAATAAATTTGAAAGAAAAATCAAGTCATTGCAAAATACTGGCTAAACTAAATAGGAAAACTAAAATGTAAAGGATTGCCTACTGGGGAGGAAAATGGTACTACACTACAAAAGAAACTTGAATATATACTTACGCTTTTTCATCTAAAAATCAAAGATGCAAAACAATATTTCGAAAGTAAATCGTACAATTATAAAATCATATACCTAAAAACTGCAACAGAAATATTTAAAAAATATCTCATAGCTACAAATGAATAAAGTGCAAATTCTACTTTAATGCAAATCAAATGCGAAACTTGAGTAAAAAAAAAAAGTAAACTAAAGCAAATCGTAAAATTATAAAATCATATACCTAAAAACCTCAACAGAAATATTAAAAAAATAGCTCATAGCTACAAATAAATAAAATGTAAATTCTACTTTAATGCAAATCAAATGCGAAACAATTCCAATAAAAAAAATCTAAAATGCCTTGAAACTATAAGTTTTCAAATTTAAGTCTTTAAAAATCAACTTGTTCAAAATATTAAAATAAAATTGCACCAACAATCTTACCCATTCAAGAAGATTTTTTCTCAGTTTCTTCTCATCATCTACCATTTGTAACATATCATAATAAGTTGCTGTAGCAACTCCGATGTCCAAAGCGTCAGGTTCCAAAGACATTTTGCAGACGAGTTCGTCATGTGAGAAAACACAGAACCTCCTCAAATTCGAATAATGAGAGACGCATTCTCTGCCCACCTTCAACTGTTCCAGATATAAAGCATCACACAAGTATTAGAATAAGATCAAAACTTCACACGTCAAAAATTATCTTACAACTTTTTTCAATTTACAGAGTTGCTACAGAAGTCTGATTTTGAAATTTCATGACTTTTCCAGACTTTCCAGGTCTACTTTCTGAAAATCCAGCCAATTAAATTAAATTTCAATCAGGGTGTCTACTCAAATCCTGGAAAAAATTCCCCTAAAATTCCTGGTTTTCTCCAGGTAACTAAAGTTTTTTTCCAGGTATAATTTTCCATACTACGGAGACATTCAAATATATTATTAAAACAAGTGACTCGGAATATGTATATAGTTTCGCGAGTTTGTTATAGATAATGTTTTTTTTTTTTTTTAGTTTCTGAGGATTCAACTATTATATTTCATTTAGAACACTTAGATAAATTATACTACAAGATATTCTTAAATATAGTAGCACCATCGCTTATGCAAATAATTTAATAATACTACAATCATATTTAATCATTTCTTGAATTTATCTCGGAAGACCATGAATTTAAATAATGATTTAAACAAAATTTTATTTTATCTTCCTATACTAAAAATTCAGTGTATATTTAGGTCAAATTAATGTGGGTACTATATTAAAAATTGAATTTAAACTGCTTCAAATTCCTAACTTTTCAAGTGAAAATATTGCATTTTCAACAAGGTAGATGAATTTTTAACCAAATAGTTCACCTTTCAACCAAAAAGATCAATTTTCTACCAAAAAGAGGATTTTTCAATAAAATAAATGATTTCTCAATGAAATAGTTGAATATTCAACTAAAAAATATTTCAACCAGAAAAGACTAAAAAATATCAATTTTCAATCAAATAATTGAATTTCGAACTGAAAAATATCAGTTTTCAAACAGAAATGGAATAGTTAAATTTCCTGTTGAAAAACTTAAATTTCAACACACAAAAAAAAACACATTTTCAACTAAAGTGATGAATTTTCAACTAAAATGATGAATCTCCATCTGGAACAGATAAATTTTTGTACCAAAAAGATGAATTGTCAAATAAGAAGATAAATTTTCAAACAAGACGATTAATTTTCTACCAAAAATACGATTTTTCCTCAAAGTACAATAATTTTAAACTCAAAAAGACAAATTTTCAACCCAAAATAAAACCTAAATTTCAACAAAATAGTTAAATTTTCAACAAAAGTGATTGATATTCAACTAAAATAATGAATGTTTTAACTACAATAGTTGAGTTTACAACCAAAAATATGAATTTTCAGCCAAGCAGATTAATTTCTGCCAAAAAAAGACGAAAGATCAACAAAATACAAAAACTTCCAACTAAAATGATGGAATATTCAACTATCTTTAACTAGATTCATTGCATTTTCTACCAAGAAGATTAATTTTAACAAAAAAAGACGAATTTTCAACTAAAAAAGATAATTTTTCAAACAAAAATTTAATATTGACATTTCAAGTTAAAAAAATAATTGTTCAACCAAAAAATTAACTTTGAACTAAAATGATGGAATATTCAAGATGAAGTTTAACCTTAAATGATGAATCTGTAATTAGAATAATTTAATTTTCTACCAAAAAGATTAATTTCTACCAAAAAAAAAAATATTTTCAACTAAATGAAAGAGAATTTTCTAACAAAAATTGCATAGTTAAATTTTTAGTTAAAGAAATATCTGTTCAAAAAAAGAAATGCATTTCTAACTGAAATAATGGAATATTCATCTGAAATAATTACATTTTCAATTTAAAAAAATTTTCAACACAAAAAAAAAATTTTGAAAAAAAAAACATTTTGAAACCAAGTGAATTTTTAACTGAAATGATGAATCTTTAAGAAGGATAATTGAATTTTCAACCAAGTAGTTTAATTTCTATCACAAAATACGAATTTTTTGCTAAAAGAAAGAGAATTTTCAATCCAAAAATTGAATGGTTAAATTTGTGGTTAAAAAATTAATGTTGAACTAAAGAGATGCATTTTCAACCAAAATTATGGAATATATAAATATATATATATTTATCTGACAGAGTTAAATTTTCTCTAACAAGTAAATGAAAAAAAATAAACCTATTTTCAACCAAATAGTTGAATACAATAATATAAATCTACTTTTAGAAATGAAAAATCACTATATTTTTTATATTGCAAACAAAATTAAACACGCTCTCGACAAAATACCCTGACAATTCCAGATTTTGCAGGTAGGTTAGACACGCTGCCAATACATTCTACTGATCGCAGACTAATTTAACAACAATTTCTTGTGTAATTATCAATTAATATAAACGTAGAGGGCTATTCAATAATGATTTAATTCTATACAATTAACATTATCAGTAATGTAAAATTTCTCGAAAGTCTGGAATTATTATTATATTATTTTTATTAGTAAAAAAATAAATTCTTGTGAATTCGGATATTAACAATTGGCCGTAAGGTATTGAAATAATAGTTAAGACACTGAAATAAGTGCGGCTGAAAAAGTACAATTACTTTTTCAAAATTCCATGACTTTTCCAGGTCTTGCCAGTCCTGTAGCAACTCTGTTTCAGATTTTAATGCCAATATTATATATTTTACAGAAGTAAACATACCCAGTCAGCAGGTGCGAAGTTCACTGCTTCAGCGAAATTGTACCCTTGATTGAATCCTGCGTGATATGCCCTAGGGAAAGTAACTACAAACTCGCCCGCATGTTGATCGGTTCGAAATACTGGTACTCCTGTGATAAAAAACGTAAAATTATTTTTATTTGGTACCTAAGAAGGTTTGTTCATAACATATTCAGCCATAACGGCGCAAATAGAGTTCAAAAAGGGGAAATAGGCTAATTTTTTCACGAAAAATGGCTAAAATATGGGAAAGATGGAACACTCATTTTTATACGTAGAAAAAAACAATCTTTATATAAAAAATATTATATTTTAAAATAACGTTGAATGATTTTTTAATAATTTCTGCATTAAGGGTATGTGACACAGCCAAATACCTACATTGCCGACCTCACTTTTTCAATTTTCCGATTTTTTTTTTGAATCTAAGAACTTTTTTTGTAAATAAAATTTCGGGCTGAAACTTTGGAAAATGTATGAGAAGACAATAAACTACGTTTATGTACCTTATTCGAGGAAGAACTTCGCAAAAAATTATTTTCGAAGAAATTAAAACTGGGTGCATTTTTTGAACCTAAGAACTTTTTTTATAAGTAAAATATCGGCTTCAAACTTTGAGAAATGCAAGAGCTGACAGTAAAGTACGTTTATGTACATTATTTGAGTATAAAAGATGCAAAAAGAAAAATTCCAACTAAGTGTCAACTCCGGTTCCGCTTGCCAGTTCGGTCGGTATTTTTGCGATGGGCACGACAATGCGAAGTCTGGCGGCCACTAATCGAGGCTCTATCAGCTGACTCGTCTACATCTGAAATATGGGGTCCACGCTGTCAAAGATTGATGATCCGGTGTTCTTACAATAATATTTTTTGAAAGTTGTGTCCAGCATAAAAGTTGAGTGAAATATGTTGTTTCAATGTTGAATTATGTAAGTATTGAAATCGCTATTGGCCTCGTTCAGTGGCCGCCAGACTTCGCATTTTCGTGCTCATCGCGAATACCGACCGAACTGGCAAGCGTTGTTGACATTTAGTTGGAATTTTTCTTTTTGCATCTTTTATACTCAAATGATGTACATAAACGTACTTCGCAGTCGGCTCTTGCATTCCTCAAAGTTTGAAGCCGATATTTCACTTATAAAAAAAGTTCTCAGGTTCAAAAAATGCACCCAGTTTTAATTTCTTCGAAAATAATTTTTTGCGAAGTTCATCCTGGAATAAGGTACGTAAACGTAGTTTATTGTCTTCTCATACATTTTCCAAAGTTTCAGCCCGATATTTTAATTACAAAAAAAGTTCTTAGATTCAAAAAAAAATTCAGAAAATTGAAAAAGTGAGGTCGGTAATGTAGGTATTTGGCTGTGTCACATGCCCTTAAACGTTTTTTTAAATGATCTCAAAGCAGGAGAATCAGAGTGATTTTTTACGAAAATAGGAAAATAATAGGGTAAGTAATTATTTTAAATTAAACTAATGGAGGCAACATATTTAATTAAATTTTTACCGCTTTAAATTCCTAATATTTGAAGTCGAAATATATTGCATTTTCAATAAAATAACTGAATTTTCAAACAATTTTCTATCAAAAGAGATGAAATTTCAACCAAATAGTTGAATTTTCAACAACGGAAAATTAATTTTTAATTAAATAGTTGCACTTTTAAGCAAAAGAGACAAATTTTCAACCTATACATATGAATACAGTTGAATCTTCTAGCTAAAAAAATGATTTTTTTACAAGACATTCGAATTTTCAAACAGATAATATTAATTTTCAACAAAAAAGTTAATTTTCAATCAATAATGATAAAAATTCAATTGCTTGAATTTTCAGATATAAAAATTCATTTTTAACAAGAAGAGAAACAATTTTTCAAGAAAATAATTAAATTTTCAACCGATGAGATGAATCTTCAACCAAATAGTTGCATTTTCAACCTCAAAAAATTTAATTTCCACCAAAAGAGATGAATTTTCAAACTAAAATGAGGAACTTTCAACAAGAGTTGAATTTTAACCAAGAAAAAAAATATCAACCAAATTGTTGGATTTTCAAACCAAAAGATAAAAATTCAATTAGCTGAAATTTCAATTAAAAAAATTAATTTTCAACCAAAAGAAAAACAAATTTTCAAAAAAATAATTAAATTTTCAACAGAAGAGATGAATCTTCAATCAAACAGTTACATTTTCAACCACCAAAAATTAAACTTCCACCTAAAGATGAATTGTCAAACTAAAATAAGAAACTTTCAACAAAAGCATTGCATGTTCAACAAAAAAGTATATTTTTTACCAAAGAGATGAATTCTCAACTAAAATGATGAAGCTTCAACAAACAAAAATTAATTTTTATTAAAAAATATAAATAAATATATATATAAATAAATATAAATAAAATAAAATAGTTGAATTTTTAACCAAATAGTTGAGTTTTCAAACCATACGCAAAAGAGGAATATTTCAGAAGAAAGTTGAATTTCCAACAAAAAGTTCATTTTCAATAAAGATGAATTTTCAATCCAAAATGACAAATTTGATATCCAAAAAGATAAATTTTCTTATCCAAAACAGATGAATTTCCAACAAAAGAGTTGAATTTTCGACGAAAAAGGTGATTTTTTTCAAAGCAGTTGAATTTTGAACAAAATATTTAAATTGTAAGCCATATACTAGAATTTTTAACCAAAAAAGATTAATTCTGAACCAAACATATAAGGCAATGATTAATATTATATATTGTTTTATATAAAAAAGCTGAATTTTGAGACATAGGTGAATTTTCCACAAAATAATCAAATTTTCAACTAAATACTAGGATTTTCAACCAAAAGAGATAAATTCTGAACCAATACAATAGTTGACTTTTTAACCGGAGGAAAAAATAATTCTTTTTAAAAAAGGGGAAAAAGAGGGGAATAGGGGAAAGAGTGTGAATTCTATGTTTCATAAATGTCGCTTTTCAATATGGGCAAGAACTATAAAAATAGTGTACACACAGCCTCACAAAATAATTCGCCAGTTAAATAAAATATAAAAAATGATTTAAATACAAGCTTCGGAAACACTTCATAGATAAAAAATAGTGTAAATAATACCGCAGATTCAAAAAAATAGTGTCAAAATAGTGTACATATTTTTCAAGTACGAAACTTGTGTGCAGTCCAAAATGAAGGTGTTTTGTCCGAAATCAAAAAGTTTGCAATGAAAAATTAACTTTTTTTTCAAGCAAAATTTCTAGTTTTCTAACGTAACATTTTTAAAGTATTCAAAATGAACTTCTATATTTATTTTAAATGGCTTTTAAATGAAATATCGACTATTACATTTATTGTTGAAAATTAATGTTTTTAGACTGAAAATTAAACACTTCCACATAAGGTCATTTTTTTGGTTGAAGATGCAGAATACGTTTTTTTTTAAATAGAAAATTCGTCCTTTTGAATTGAAACTTTAACTATTTGTTTGAAAATGCAATTATGGTTGACGTTTATTTTTTTGTAATTCTTTTATTTTTGTTAACTAAAAATTAATCTTTCTAACTGAAAATTTAACTGTTTTATTGAAAATTCATATCCTCGGGTGGAAAATTAAACTGTTTTAAAGAAAAATCGTATTTTTGGCTTTCAAAATGAAGTATGTGGTACAAAATTAAACCATTTTGTAGAAATTTTTTTTATTGCAAATTAATTCTCATAAATGAAAATTTAACTACTCCATTTTGTGCTCAAAATTGATCCTTTTAGTTTGAAAATTCAACTATTTAGTCAAACAAATTTAGAAACGAACGAATATAAACTAAAGATTAATCAAATAATATTTGGTCTAATATCATCATTCATTGTTCGAACTATTTCGTTGAAAATTTATGTCAATTGGAGAAAATTCGTCTTTTACGGTAGAAAATGAATCTTCTTGGTTGAAAATCCAACGATTTAGTTAAAAATTTATGTAATTAGATAAAAATTCATCTTTTCTGATAGAAAAATAATCTTTTTGGTTGAAAAATTAACTAATTGGTCAAAAATTTGTGTAAGTTGTTCAGAATTCATCTTTTTTGTGGAAAGCTCATCGTTTTGGTAAAAAATGCAACTGATTTGTTCAAAATTAATCTGTTTTGGTTCAATTAAACTGTCTTTGATAAAAAATGACAATATTTTCTTAGTTCAAACATCAGGTATCACATTTTTTTGTCGAGAATTCATCTTTTTTCGTTCAAAATTCAACTATACTTGAGATAAGTAAACAATTGAGACAATTTTCCGGTATCATGGGTTTCGTTGAGATAGCGAACATATGCTTTTAGCCAATTAGTGAAGTACAATAATATTTTGCAAGAAAAAGTAAATAGTGGCATTAGCGGACTGTTGTGAGAAAATATTGTGTTTGTTGTCATTTTTTTTTCTCGAAATAGTAGCAAAATAATGTCATCGTTTAAAAAGAGTGTCAAATAGTGTCAATATTGTGGAGAGTGCGAGGCCTGTAATTACCAAAGATAGAAGTGAAACTAACCTTCGTTTGTGAGAATGTTGGGATTCATGATTGTAACTAGCTGATGCAACAAGTCTGGTTGACTTTGGAACAATTCAGGCGCTGCAGATTTCATAGAGTGTTCAAACTGCTCAGCCTTGGAACCAGGAACTCCATACCACGTCTTTGGTTCCCCCCAGTGCAGATAATTGATAGAGTAACTCCAGTGGTCTTCATTGTGCCAACAAAAAGTCGCGAAGCACATACCAACATACATCCAGGGTACCTTCATGCCACTAATGTCTGCGTTGATATGACCCAAGACGCTTCCATGCAAAACTGGAAGGTTGTTTAGATTCCAGAAAGATTCTGCATACTCTTGATCGCAAGTGAAGAGATTGACGCTCGTTTTTGTTGGAAATCCGGATCCATGGTCCATCGTGTGAAGATCAGCCCCGTACTCGACTGTCACATCCTCGTCGATCGAAGAAACTATTCGCCAGAATTCTTTCTCTACAAGAGAAGTCGGTACCATCTGAAAATAAAAAGAGATGTTAAAATATAAATTTAACTAAGTCAAGGGCGTCCACGCAAATCCTGGAAAAGAATTTCCTGAAAATTTCAGATTTATGCTGAGTATCTTGATATTTTTCCAGATATAATTTTTCAAAGCATGGAGCCATTCAAGTATTTCGCATCTTTTTAAACAATTGACTTGAAATATGCATACAAATACGCGAGTTTATTATGAATGTTTTTTCAAGTCCTTGTAAATATCTAATTGTGTAAAAATAGTACTATTCATATGCAAATTTGAATAACTGTTTTTATTTGTGAAAGTAATTTTATGAAGGATAAGTAATTCCTTGATCGTAAAAGTTTCTAGGAACTTAATCAATATGTTTAATTTAGAAAGCTTTGCCGAACTATATCACAAGATATTCTTAAATTTTGTATGTATCACCACCGAATAATTGAATAAATAATACTTGAAACAAAATTATTAGTTTCTTGAATTTTTTCTTGAATTCCATAAATTTCAATAATAATTGAAAAAAATATATTTTACCTTCATATGTGACGTGCGCCGAAGAAAGGGGGCTTACTCTGGAAAAATCGAAATCGAGGTTTTTACACCTTTCGATCATTTTTGAGTTGCTCTTTCTAATGAAACCATCGTAAAAAATTTCCGAGCGTTATTATTGCTAATAATTGAGTTGATAGGTACCCGAGAAATCGTGCTTTCGCTCGAGAGCTCGAGATCCCGTGAAACACCTCCCACCACTCACCACTACATCTCCGCGTCTCATCTATACCCCGTCCGTGAGCAGCGCCGCTATATGCGTGAGAATGTAGTGGTAAGCGGAGAGGGAAGATTTCGTGGTCTTCCCTCTCTCCTAAAAGTCGCGTCTATCGGGTCGACCTCAACCGCTCGTCCTGAAAAATCTCGCTTTCCAGAGTAAGCCCCCTTTCTTCGGCGCACGTCACATATACTTAAAATTAAGTGCATATTTACATGATTTTCACGAAATTAGGGAAGTATATTCCTTCAAGTAAACTCAATGTTGGTAATATATTAATTTAATTTCGAACCAAATAGTTGAATGTTCAACTAAAAACGATAAATTATCAACCAAAAATGTAAGAGTTAAGTTTTCAGTTGAAAAAAATTAATTTTCGACCGAAAAAATACGATTTTTCAACAAAATAGTTAAATTTTCAGCTCAAATGATGAATTTTGATCCAAGAAGCTTAACTTTTTTGCCAAAAAAGAGGAATTTTTAACAAAAACATGAATTTTAAACCAAATAGTTATTTTTAACTAAAAAGATCAATTTTCAACCAGATAGTTGAATTTTTCAAAAAAAAAAAAAAAAGATCAATTTTCAAGAAAAAATTACCCTCGCCTAGGGGCTGTGAGACCTTGTAGTTGGCGGGGGGGCTAAAGCGTGTGGGACAAAGGGGGCAAACAGACCCCGGCATGTATGTGTATGGATATGGATGAAAGGGTATGTATGATTGCACTATGGTAGAAGGGTGAAAGAGCCTAGCTGACACGGTCCTTCTGGATCATCCCTGCGTCGAGGTTCCTCCCGAACCGATATCCAGTTTTGGAATCGGGACGGGAATGACCTACGGCCCGCTCAGCGGACAAGAATCAGCCTTCCGTTGATATGGTGGCCTACGAACGGGTATTCATTGAGTGTCTGGCCACCCCCCTAAGCCATGGGTGTAGAGTGATTGTGTCCGTGGCACTTTGGCACCTAGGGGTTTTAGGTGTCCTAACGGCCTCTCGGGTACACCGGACGACCTTCCCGAGTAAGTAGTCTTACCCCTGTATGGGCTTGAACTGAACTGAATGAGGCTGTGGAACGGGAGCGGCCAATGAGTCCCCCAAAAAGAACAAACGCATCAACGGTTCCCTGAAAAGGAAACTGAGGAGACAAGCGCAGCAGGTCAGTGAAGCAGCTGCGAGGGCTAGAACATTGGTAACCACAACGCCGACAACCAGCACCGAGGCTCGGAAGAGAGGGCTAAGCCTATGAAGAGGCACAAGACAGCCCTGCAACTGGCGAACAGGGAGTCGCCGGAGGCTGGACTGACAGCTGCCCAGAGGACTAACCCCCTGACGGTGGCGGACACGAGCTACCCAGACTCACTGTGGAGCAGTTTGAGCTCTTCACTGAGGCCCCCTGGAGGGCGCTCGAAAGAGTGACCCCGGATCAATTGCCAAAATTCGAGACCCCTTTCTGCAGGGGAGAGGTCTTCGTATTAGTCGCAGCCAACCCAGCGGCTAAAGCTTGGCTACATAACATGGTGTCTTGAGACTAGGTCCTGGAAGGGCGCAGACATAAAAGCAGGTGAAGTTGAATTGCTCCAGAGGTTGGTGAGGGCTACGGCGTGGTTCCCAGGCAAACTAGAAGACCCGTCTGTGGTTCTTTGGCGGTTGGAGAGATTCAACCCTTCGCTGAAGACAGCTTCCTGGCGAATTGTCAGACACGACAGGCCTCAGGCAGAAGACACAGCGAGAGGTATCAAGCACCTCCTTGTTGTGCAACAGGCCCTTCTACCACTTTAGACAGGCCAAATTTAAGGTTATCAGCCAAGGACAGGAGGAACCTGTCAGGACACAGGAAGACCGGGAGTAGACCTAAAATGACTGCTCCTAGCCTAACCATCACCCAAATTACTTTCATCACTACAAAGGCGCCTCTGCGGTTCTGCAGAGGGGCATGGCTGCGAGGTATACAGGTATCTCGCTGATCCAGGTACCTTTGTTAGCTCGAGATACCATAAGGGGATTGGGGGGGGGGGGGGGGGCGGGGGTTTGTTACAGGCACCTCAAAGCGGTCAAACCAAGAGCCTGCATACTGGCGAAGGGAATCCACGTTGTCCCGCTGCTAGAGTTATGTTCGAAAGACCTTATGGCGATAGCCATAGATCTTAACGGAATGGGGAAGCTAGTCATGGGATCGACCTACTTTCTATATGACATCGATACCAACCCGCCAGTGGAGGTACGTTCACTGGTGAATTACTGCAAGGTAAGGGGTCTTCCTCTTCTGCTAGGGTGGTCTGGTGGAGCAGGGTTGAACTGTCCACTGAGAAGTCTCTACTGGAAAGAATCAGGGGACTGATTCTAAGAGGTGTCACTGGTGCCTCTAAGTCGACATCCACAATGGCATTGGGGGCACTAACAGGGTTGGAGCCCCTTCATCTGACCATCAAGTCCGTGGCTGCGAAGGCGGCCTGGAGTTTAAATATGGTAAAAGGCGGAAGGATCTCGACGGCAGTGCGGGTTCCAACCGACATCGCGAGTAGGCCGACCCTGAGCATGCTTAGGGACAAAATACCCACTCGCTATCTCTTCGACAAGAAGTATCGTGTTAGCCTATCCACGAAGGAGGATTGGGTTAACGGCGAAGCACACCCGCCCAGTGATGGGGACAACTGGTTTACATATGGCTCATGAAACAAGGAGAAGGCAGGAGTCGGTGTATATCGTAGAAGGAGTGGAATGGGCTTTACAATCCCGACGAGAATCTACGCCACAGTTTTACAATCTGAGATTATGACCATCCTCCAGTGCGCCTATAAGGCACAGGAGTATGGCAACAAAAAAAACATCCGTATCTGCTCAGACAGCAGGGCTTCTATAATGGCTACTAGTATGTGAGTGCTTTGAGATACTGAACAACCTAGCGATGGAAAACCGAGTCACTCTACTTAGGATCCCTGGACACAGCGGCATCAAAGGTAATGAGATGTCCAACAGGCTAGCAAAACTAGCAGAAGGAGAAAACTTTACTGGGCCCGAGCTAGTTGTAGAAATTTCCAGTAGCTTAGTCACTTGAGAAAACAACAGCTGGCTGACCGAGGAACATCAGAATGACTTGAAAAAAAGTGTCTATTGGTACGACCGGCCGGACGAGTTGTAATGGCATAATTGGTAAAACTTTGTGTGAAAAAAATGTATTCCCGTTTCTCAAACACTTATCTGAATCTTTTAAATTTAATTGCTTTTTGATTCTTCTCCGATTTACTCTTGCATTCGTTCATTCCTAGGAGCTTCGTTTTTATGTTACAATGAAAGCAAATCAAAATGCAATTAAAATACTATTTCTTAAGCAACATCATAAATTGCTTTCTTTTTACTGCAAGAAAAAACATTGAGAAACTTCAAGTTATTCTAATTTGCTTCACTTCCGATACAAGTCCATTCACGAAATTTTTATTGAGTAAAAATGGTTTCCTTTCCGTTCTTCAGTGGCCGCCTTCTTTATTAAGTGTGAAACTTTCTGCCATCAATTTAAAATACGTACGTGCACAGGCATGTTGAAGTAATCGCTCTTAAACTGATCAGCCATTTCCCCAAACTGTTGAAGAGTGTATTCCCTCTGCGCCTGCTCAAACCCAAAGGCTTCCATCGGCTTCGAAACTTCTTCAGCAACACATTTTGGACAGCGCCAATCGCCTTTTGGAATTTCAGTCAACGGTGGTAGAAGACAAAATGTGTGATAACTATCGTCACATCCATCACACAGCAACATATTCTCTTCGTTGTCTCCTCTTCCACAATTGTGACAAATATATTTAGCCAGCTAAAAAAAAGAGGAAATAAAAAAGTTGACTCAATAGTTAATAGATCAAAGGTGTTACTCTTTGGGGCCGTCCATAAATTACGTTATCAAATTTGGGCTCTTTTTTACCCCTCGTCACGTAGCTCAAAATCTTCTCAAAGCAAGTGAAATGCGGTGATTTTTCGCGAAAATGGGAGAATAAATTGTTTTTCAAGCTATTAGGTCTTATTGAAATCAATCATTTTTGTCCGGTGCAGTTTATTGTCTGCCTCATAGTTTTTGCAAAAAAAGCAAAATAAAGCATATTATGATAATCGATTTTTATGCATTGTTTATGGATCTTTTGCAGATTTGTCTTCAGAATTAATCAGATTGTACTAAGATGCATGAAATTTCTTTTGCACATTTTTGCATCTGACCCATAGTTTTGATTTTTAAAAACCACACACAAGTTTTGCAACAAGGTTTCTTTGAGCCCAAGTATAACCGACACTTATTAAAATTTTCACATTAAAAAAAGGTATTATTAACAGAGTGGTTCAACTTTCAACCAAGTAGTTGAATTTTTTACCAAAAAAAGATGACTTTTTAATAATATTTCAACCAAATATTAGAATTTTAAACTAAACGAGATGAATTGCGAACCAAACATATAATAGTAAACTTTTCAACCAAAAATAGATGAATTTTTTATTGGTTTCTATCAATTCGGTTCACATTGAAGAACAAAAACGAGAAAAGGGGCAAGTTTCTTGAAAAAAGGGGAAAAAAGAAGACCTCTTCAAGAAATGGGGAAACGTACAAAATGTTAACCTAAGTTCGTAACGGCCCCTTACTTGCTCAAAATTTAATTGACTATCTAGCACTTACAGGATCAAATTCGTAGGTGAGTTTAATTCCCCTAGTCTTGTTGGACTTTTTCCCTTCTTTGGTATTAAAGCCAGCCATTTTTGGACCAGCTCCATAAAACTGTAGTTTCTTTAGCTCTTTGCTGTTTTCCGGTACCTTCTCCGGAGATAGACATTTGCTCTTAACATCTTCTTTGCAGTCATTATCAGAATCGCACTCTTCCTTGCAATCCTCTTGTTTAAGTGACACTGCATCTTTGTTGTCTTCTTGGCCAGTGAATCGTTTCGAACGACGAGAAAACTTCGCAGTCGGTGGTTTGATTTGCTGCCGTGATATGATGCCGTGGGGCTTGTAATCCCGGTCTTTCTTCTCATTCGCGTCTATTTCTGGTTCTATTTTCTGAAAGTCAAAAGGAAGTCGAAAATCAGTCATTTTTCAATCATATTAATTGAATTGAATTAAACGGATAAAAATTAATTTAACTTACAATGTCAGTCAATGTTTTTCCTTGTTTAAAAACGTCGAAGGGGTATAAAATTCTTTCATAGTGATTTTTTAAAATACTTCCAACGCTACGCCCGGAAGGATATCCTAACTTATTTGCGATTTTCGCCCACCTCCTTTCTTTCGTCACTGTTTCTATTCCACCTGAAATAAACATTGATAATTTCAATTCAAAAACAATTACCACATTTTTAACTTGTAGAATGCCAACTCAAGGTGGCCGTTTCAATGGAGGAAAAAAATTCTCGGTCATTTCCCGGTTCACAACCATATTTCACGGCCATTGAAATTAAAACATTCAAATGCTTGAAGATAAAAATGTTGTCATTCGAAGATATAAAAACTGAACTGCAAATTAAAACACTCAAAGTGGAGCTCATGTGAATTTCAAACTTTTAAACTTAAAGCTTAACAAAATTTGTAATTCAAATGCTTAATAATTTACACGTATGAAATGGAAGCTTTTAACACTTTTCAATTGAACAATTTTAAATTAAGTGCTTTCAAGAGCCTTAAAAGACTTCAACACCTTATTTTGATATCTTCAAAAATCTAATTTTTGTTTTGAAACCTTTTCAAGTTGTAAATTAAGTTTAGATCTTTTCAAAACTTATAAATATCTTAAAAATACTCGAATTTTTTCAAATAAGTAATTTTTCAGTTGTTATTTATACATCAAAATAAAAAAATTTCACTTAAAAATCGAAAGTGTTAAAAATAGAATAACTAACATTGTAACGTTCAAAGTTTTAATTTGTCTCCCAATTTTTAATGATTCAAGGCTTTCCAGCTCAAACAATTCAGTTTAAAATTATTTGGTTTTAAACACAGTCAAATATTACTGAGTATTTAAAAAATCTATTTTTCTTAATTAATTTCTATTTAATTGAATGGGTTAATAATTTATTATTTTAGACAAACAATATTTGAATGGGATTTTCAACTTAATAGAAATGTTTTAATCAGGAATCTATCAATTTGACAGTTCTATTTCAAAAATCATGAATTAATTTATATTTACAGCTGAATAACTTGAAACATTTTTTATTCATAATAATTCTGGATAAGAAACGTTAATTTTTAATTGTTTAAGTCTTCAAAACTAAACTTAAAAATTATTTAAGTGGAAAACGTACACTTAAAAAATAAGAACTGAAATGGACAATTTTTAAATTAAAAGATTTTAGAATTGAGCATTGTAAACTGAAAATTTTCATAAGCTACAATTGAAATGACATTTTAAAAGTAGTTGGGATCAAACTTATTTTTGGTTACATTATATCGTGTGTTATGAAATTTGTGATGTGTCAAGATATTGAATAGATTTTTATTTGAAAAAGTTGTATAATTCCAGGTCAAAAAATAAATGTACTGTCATTTATCGGGTTTTTCCGGACTCAAAAAAATTCGCGGTTTTCCAGGTGCAGCGCCACCCTGTAACTCAAATTTTAATTTTAATTTCAGTTTATATTACATACCTTCACTAGTTACTATTCTGTGTAGAGAGTACAGATCTAGAGCTTTGCGCTCTACGAGTGGAATTTTCAACGAAGACCCCTGAAGCTCCCAAAATTTAGCTATTTGATCTAAAAAGTTTAGTTTTATTCTGGTTTTAGCTTCTAATTCGTTTAACCTTTGTATCCTTGGTACGAATTTAAATTTGTCGACATCAACGGCAAAGGGTGGTTGCCAATTCTGTAAACAAAAAAAAAGTTATATAGAAAAGGAGTATACACTTTTAACTAATTGATAATATTATGGTCGATGCATAATTATTTTACAGCATTTAAAACAAAATATTTTAAAGTTTCTGCTGAACAACCTGTTCCGACTGTCTTTGTTTCTATTGTGCCAATCACTTTCTCATATCACTCTTCAATAAAATAATATTATTTTAAGAATAATAATAAGTTTATTTAACGTAGCTATTCAAATGTGACTATTTCCCGATTTTCGAAACATTTTTCCAGCCAGAAGAATTTTTTAAATCCAGGTCATCGAAAACCAACAACTTTAATTTTAAAGGTTTAATAATACCTACCGTACACCTCCAAAAAATATATTTTTTAATTGAATAAATTTAATTGCAAGAACTCAACAATTACATAGAATTTCAAAATAAATCATTCAAACTTGTATAATTTCAAAGTAACAAAAAATGCAGTTGTTAAAACATTGTTAAAATATTTTTGGTAAGTTTACATATTTTTTTATTCAAAATAATATTGACTTCAGCAATATTATTTTCTTTCTTAAAATCATAGAAAAATTATTTTTTCAAAAATTCGATTTTTGACACAACTGCCTTAAGAGGTAAAACTACGTTTTTCACTGTTTTATACCAGATAAAAAAGTAGAACAGATAAATATTATTATTCGAATTGTTTGAAGATATTTCGTTTTATTTTAAAAAGATTATTAGCTTGGGATAAAAAATTTTTAGTGTTAAAAAAATGCAGGTATGAATAAATTTATAGCTTTCCGACTAAAAATAATTATATCGAGAACAGGAAATAAGAAAAAGCAAGCAAATCATAGTGAAATCAAAAAATCAATTTTATCAAGAAAAAGAAGATTAAAAAATATAAAGGGGGTATTTTTGTAGGAAATTCACCAAGGAACAATTTTGCTCTCTTGACTATTTTTTATATCTCGCTTCGTTGTCTAGAAAAACTAGATGTTTCGATTTGTTGACATTAAAAATAGATTTTTTCAGAAACGGTTGCGACAAATATTTTTTGTTTAATCAAAAAATAGTTGTAAGACATCCCATATACAAAAATAAGAAAATCATTCTTGGCGTTCGCACCTTTGTGTAGGTCATCTACTTAAATGCTGAGAAAAAATTCATAGCCTGTACATACTTTATTACAGATAATATTCTTTTCAGTCCTTGTAAAAATCAAAATTTGTACAAATAATACTATTCATATGTATGTAAAATTAAATAACAGTTTTTTTCATCTCTGAAAGTTACTTTATTAAAGGATAAGTAATTTCTGAATGGTAACAGTTTCTAGGGATTCAATTAATATGTTTAATTTAGAAAGCATTGACAAATTATATTGCAAGATAATTCAAAAAAGAATTATAATATTTTCATATACTTGAAATCCAGTGTAAATTTAAGTAAAATTAATGTGGGCACTATATTAAAATCAATTTAAAACGCTTCAAATTCGTGAATTTTCAAGTAAAAATATTACATCTTCAACAAGGCACATGAATTTTTAACCAATAGTTGAATTTCCAATCCAAACAGATGAATTTTCTACTAAAAAATACCAATTTTCAGCCCAAAATAGAATACATAAAATATCAGTTTAAAAAAATGAATCTTCAATAAAAAACGAATTTTGTAGAAAAAAAAAGTTACATTTTGAAACAAAGTGATGAATTTTGAACTAAAATGATGAAAATGTAGCTACAATAATTGAATTTTCATCCAAGAAAATTAATTTCTACAAAAAAAAGACGAATTTTCAACTAAAGAGAATTTTCCAATCAAAAATTGAATGGTTAAATTTTCAACAACAAAAACTGATTTTCAAAAAAATAATTCAATCTAGTCATACAAAGCTGATTTTACAAATGAAGAGTCATTGTTATTTAATTTTATATTACAATTTAAAGAAATGCACATAAACATTGATAATTCTGATAATTCCATCTTTCAACAATAATGACTTTCATTCGGAAATTGTACAATTTTGAACAGTTCAAATTTGAAACCAACCTATTTTGAATATTTTCATCTCAATATTGAGGCTTTCATTTGAAAATTGCACCATTTGAGGCTTTTATTTAAAAATTGGATTATTCTGAATTATTTATATCAAAAAGCATACAATAATTTTAAATATTTTAGAATAATTTCACTTTCATTTCGCGATTTGAAAAAATCATGGTTTAGTGGCGCCCTTTACATAAAGTTGCAGGAGGAAAAGAGGAAAGCTTATCAAATAGGTAAACGTAAAGCAATAAAATTAGAGAAAACAATGTTCTTAATTTCTAGACAACCGTAACTGCAGAGAGATGGAACTAATATTGATAGAGTAAATAATGGGTTATTTGCTTCTATATGCGCTTCAGGCAAATTATACAATTAGTGCTTTAAGGTTTTGATCAACGATTCCGAGGCTATGCAGAATATATAATCATAAATATTGTCACTAGTGCAGTTGGCATCACTGCAGGAACTAGACGTGAAATTGTTCCAGTTCCTCAATCCATATCGCACTGCCCTATGTTAACTTCAAAAGTAGACATCAAAATGTTTATTTTGATGACACATTTTTTTGCTAAGAAAATTACAAAAATAAATTATTAAACTAAGAACATGATCTTTAGTTTTATTACTGTATTAAGTCTGAATTTTCAAGATAGTTTACGTTTTTCGTGAAGTCATTGTTGATGCACCTTTTTATAGATGAAGAAATGTACATCTTTTTACTTCGAGATAACAATGTTTGTTGACGATAGCATTTAAATATTTAAGCTTGGCAAATATCTCCCGAATTAATTTGTTATGATCCGTCGTTTATCCGTTTAATAGGAAATCGTCTGGAAATCTATTGTCGAAAAACTATTTATCATTAACTTTTTGATGGCCATTCAATTAATTAAATTCATAACATAAATGTTTCTTCTCAGGGTGACGAGAGTTTATCGATTCTTACACCTGTTATTAAGAACGACATTTAATCTTACTTATTTCTTTAAGCAGAATTATGATTTTCACACGAGGGAGAAGAGATAGTTTATAGGCGAAAATAATTAAGTGGTCAAATGAATACCGAGGAATAACAAAATTTACATGTAACTTGGGAAGAAACAGTATTGTCTAAGCCTTCAATTATAACTGAAAAAACTCTTTTCATAAATAAAAGAGAATAATAATTTTGATTTTTGGGCAAAGAATATTAATGAATACTTTAATATTAATTAACAATTTCAATCTTATTTCTTCATTAAACTATTATTTCAATTCCAATTTTGCACAAATCTAGAAAAAAGAAGCACGTGTTTTCGAGAATTTTATAATTATGTATGTTATAATTTACGTACAATGGAGTATCAATGAAAAATATGCTTCCAAATATCAATATTTCCGACTCATTAAAGAAAATATGTCAAAAGAGAAAAACATGTTTTTTTCAACTCTTGTATATTTTGTTTACAATATTTAACAGAACATGTACATATAAATTATCATCAAATTAATTTCGCCAAAAGTAGAAATGCAATCTTCAATATTAATCTTCTCAATTTTTGATACCTAGATTTCAAGGTTCTTCCTTATTTTCGACCGGCCTCTGATACAACTTTTTACGAATTTTATTACATAAAATGGTTTAGCTGGAAAATATTTTTCCTAAAATCTTTTTCGAATTTAAATTATAATATTTTTCGACTCATGCCGTTTGAGAATTAAGTTTTAAAAATTAGATATAGTTACAAGGGGATGATCAGCGATGTTTTTTTTAATCTCGTAAATTCTCGACACAGTAGCAACCCGTTTTCGAAAAAATCGACTTTTTTCAAATTTTTTTTTTTTAAATTGAAGAAAATTCAATTGTTGAAAACTTAATGTTAAATTTGTTCAATTTTCAACTATTAAAAAGTAAATTTCCAATTCTCTTAAATTTTCAACAGTTGAATTTTCTACTGTTGAAAATTCAATTACCAATTTTCTTGAATTTTTAACATTCAAAAATTCAGTCTCAAATTTGGTTCAATTTTTAACTGTTAAAATTTTAAGAACATTAAAAATTGAATGTAATTGACAATTGAATTTCCAATAATTGAATTTTCAACAGTTGGAAATAAAATAATTGCCAATTAAAGAAAGTTTAAAATGGAATTTAATAAATACAAGTTTTAATCAGTAAGGAATGTTAGGATTTTAAAAAATCCAACTCAGATAATTAGGTTTCAACTAATTAGGTTAATAAGATTGTTAGGTCGTTGCAAATCCATTCCAGATGACACAAAAGTGAGGCAAAAATAAAATGTGTTTAAATAAACAATTTTTATATGTTCAAAACCCGTTCACATAATCATGAATTAAAAAATACCATCGTTAATAATTAAATCGTGATAAGTTTTCGTCCAACAAATTATTTTAGCTTTCAAGTTTTATTTGAATCTTAAATAGTTTGGTTTGAATTCGGTCAAGTAAAAATTTGTAAATGTTTTTATAGGGAAGATTAAAGAAAAATATATCTGTATTTGCTTGAAATTTACTAAATAGGCTAAGCTACAAATTACATATTTATGTTTGCTAAATAAATATGTTATTTATAGCTAAGTCTCTGTAAATTTCACACAAATGCAAATTGAAATTTTACAATTCAAACTCAAGAATACTTTACGATCTGAAATTTCCTGGGTAATTCAAATATTGTATTCTCTGATATATTCTATTCAAAGAGAAAAGGAGAAAAATTGAAAAGCGGGGGAATAGGGGAAAGGCCTAGTTTTTAATATATGTTATCATTGAAAACTGCGAAACCAATAATACTATTTTTCAATTCCTGAATGCAAAAACATATTCAAAGTGAATTTCGTATTCATCTTTGGTATTATTTGATAATATATTTGTTATCATTCCACTGTTAACTACTTTATCCGAGTTTTTAGCACTGATCATTATCGTCCTTACACTTTCACATTCGGTCTCTTTTAAGATAATATTATGAAAAAGTTTCTTTATAAAAAAGGTATATGGCGATAACGAAATGCAGGTCTTTCAAGAATAATTTAAACAAATAATTTCTCACACATCAATACAAACTATTTTTTAGACTAAATCAGTAACTAATTGAATTTACGATATAAATCAGATCTTCTTTAGTACTACTTTTTCGTTCGTCTTTGTCTCAATAATCTCAACAGCACACATTTCTATTTTTGTTAATAATAATTGAAACACATCTTTCTTTGCAAGAAACAATGAGATTTTATCAACTTTTCTGCCTCCTTTCATCACATTTCCAAAAAATCTCGTCTTTAATTAAAATCCCTTCATCTGAATCCCATATTCATTAACTTTTACGAAAATTACCTCGAATACTCGCGAAAATAACGCACAATAAATTTAATACTGTTCGACGCATTTTGGTAACACTTTGATACGATCGATGAAAATGTTGTATCACGTTACTGACGTTACTCCAAGCTACAAATCCAAGCAACCCTGCTGCTCATAATGCGTACAAATTTCTCGAACAATCACTTTCCCATTGCGTCTCTAACCGGGGGGTATGAAAAATCTCTAAAAAATGAGTAATTATTATACTATTTTTACAATACTGGGTGCGACTATGACGTATGATCTTCATGGAACGACGCTATCCCTCATCCATAATCACAATGATTTTGGCACTCATTTAGCAATTATTGAAATATTACATAATCACTCATTTTATCAAAACAGGTATTTTATCATTACAAAAAATCAGGAAAACCTTCTCGAATCCCTATTTATTAAGAACAATTTTTTTGAGAAAGAAAGATGGCGACTGTGCCTTAGCAATATATATTTTTCAACTCATCAAGAGTTTAGCATTTTGGATTTAGTTTATTATTTCTTCTTAAAACAATCTACTGACGCTGTGTGATGATGAAATTTCAAGATGTCGAAAACGAGAGACTCCGCATTCACAATGCAATATTGTTGTTAAACACGTCACACGATGTCTTGTAAATTATATTTTCATCCCGGACATGAGGGCGATTCACAACATACGTGATACATTTTTTAGAATCTTTAAAGCACTTCCGCGGCTCCACGTGACGCTTTTTCCATTGTTCAACATGAAGAATAATACTTCGAAAGACCCCCTCACCCCTGAACGTAATACCTATTTTGTGAATAGCTCCTTGATTTTTAATTTCTATAAAAACATTCGACCAGAAACAAGGTTCTGACGACAATTATCGCTTTTCATCAGACCTTTCAGAAATCCTGGGATTTCATTTGAGAGGGACGAAAATTAATGAAAATTACGACCGTAGAAATCAGTTTCCTGATCGACGTAACATAATTCTGGCTGTTCCGGCCATTTTATCGTTCAACAACGACAAACTGCATGGCGTACCTTCCAGTATTGCCTACAGTTCCGTTACAACTAGAAATTAAAACCCTGTCTTTTAATACGCGCAAAACTTGTTGTCATCTACGAAAATTCCTGGTATTAAATACCTAATATTCAGGAATTTAGAGTCTAAGATATCGGATGCTAAATGTTCCTGATGCTAGTTAATTCTCACGATAAGGTAACTTACACCCACGCGTTTCACGTAATGATGGGGTCTAAACAAAAATTTAAAGACCACCAAGGCGTCGCTCTAATTTGAAGCCACGAAGCTTTTTGCTTTGAATGTCTTTTTTTCGAGAATCCGCACGCGATTTTACAATCCATTTTGAACTCGCCGAAAAAAAAATCCTGGACAAGGGAGCCAATGTTGCTAATTGAAGTCGTTGAACGAAAAAAAATCGACGATTTTTTTTGTGACCCTTTCCCAGAATAAGATATTAAAAGCCACTTGAAAAGGAATCGATCGATGTGCTGGAAACTTGTAAAAATGAGAATCGAAAAGTGGACAAGTGTTCTAAGAATGTAAAAATAATAAAGAGTAGTAAAACTCACGGGAGGTGGTTTAATCTTGCAGATTCCCGATTTCTCGGCGATGGGACGAATCTTAGCGATGTACCCGAGGGGATCTAGGAACTCCTCTGCGGTGGGTTCGAAGACCGGAGCCTCTGGTGGAATGACAAATTGAAAATCGGAGTCACTCCTATCGGTCATGTCTTTTCGCAGGTAAGTACCGAAACGAGTTTCGTACGTAGCGTGTCCATCAAACTTGGAACCCATGACTCGTCCTCGTAGAAAGGACGGTGGCGCACCTTTCCCCGCACTACACTTGGACGCCAACAGAAAAAAATGCGAGACCTAGGCTCACGAAACACTGTTACACTGCTATTCTGGTATTAATTGGAAGTTCCTGATGAGAAGAGTTTTTGAAGAAGTCATGGCGGGGCTGTGCTTGTATTTATCGGCGATAAAGTGACAATAAACGAAAGATGATGAACCGCTCTTGCGACACTTTCACTCCTACATGTAGGCTCGCGCACGGGCAACTGCCCCGATTCATGCTTAGATACTTTCCCCTCTCACGTCCCCAAAAGCAACATGGAGAATGCGAATGTATAAAGATCCACCATGTGACGGAGTGAATCGAGAGGAGAGGACACGACAGGAACTTTTATTTTGTAAATCAACACATTGTTCGATCTTCTAACCTAACTTTTCACGCACTTTAGTTTGGAAAATTTAGGTTTTTGCGGGACAAAGGTGGAGTGAGGAAATGTCTTTTGAGGGAGCTCAGAGTTCAAAATCACGGATAGGGAAAGAGCGCAAGGTTAGTTTCTTGCGCTAGAGTGTATAAAGTTTTACACAATTTTTCGATGATTTTCATGCACTTTTTGAAATTTTCAAGCAATTTCACAATTGGCACTAAAGAGGATATTGTTTTATGTTACTTTTAAAGCACCTTAGAACGTGTTTATAATGTATTATGGGAAAATTATTAGGAAAGTTATAAAACGTGATACGCGCACTCGGACGAGGTCGAAGCGGTCTGCAAGTCACGTGGCGGTGCACGTGACATGGGAAGAAGCGCGACATTTAAATTGAGATATTAATAAAACGCTGCAAAAGGGAAAAATTGTTTAGTTTTTGGAATGTTTGGTCCCTCTCTTAGCTGTGAAAAGTTGAAAAGTTTCAGTTTCATTTTAATTGGATTAAATAAGAATGTTATTTAAGATACATGAGGTATAATAATGATAGACAATCATTGAGGAGGTTAGGAATCGCGATTAATCGATATTTTTAAGGCGGAAAAATTAATTCATATGAAATTTATAACAATAACAAAGCTGTCAGCGAATCACATTTTCCACTCTACTAAGAATTTTGTTTACTTTTTATTTATTTATTTCCTGTTTACTTTTGCTATATTCATAGGAAATTGAACAATTTCAAATTAAAAAGTTAAAAATTGTATGTATACAACTTCATATTAAAAATATTGATAATATATGAATAATTCCTTAAGATTAGAACCTATTGTAAACGTTAATTAAAATGAACATTGACGTTAGGGAAAATTCAGTAATATTAACCCTAGCTTAGGAAGCCCAAATAATCGTGATTTTTAATTTTGTAAACGCTACCCCCTAAATATTTTCCTCTTGGTGGAAAAGTACTGCCATAAATATTTTTTTTAGAAACTAGTCTCGTCAATCATGCACTAATAGCGCTTATAGTTTTCAATATGAAGGGAAAACAATTTTTAATGAAAATAAAAATTT